>JAGDQP010011164.1:0-16628 GCA_022664845.1 Lepisma saccharinum
GTTTTCACATTTGCTGTGAAGTCCCTTTTAGTTTACTTCGGAATCTCGTATTCAAGTCTCTTTCTTATGAAGAAGCCTTATTCAAGTCTCTTTCTTGATGTACTTTATTAATCATACTGTAAGTTTTAGTTTGAGCTAGTGTTGAATATACACTATGATGAACTAGAGTTATTTGTGAACTGCATTGGTGCAGGTTATTGTAAGTGTCAGCAGAAAGCTCCTATGAAGTTCATCTTTCATTGAAACGAAGAAAATCCCCTTTCTTCACATTTTGTCGTGAAGTTTTCTCTTGAGATTTCTCACTAGAGTTCAGCATCAGACTTTGTCTAAAACTTGAAAAGAGCGAACAAAGGGAGACTCCGTTTGTGAACAATGTCTAGGCGGAGCTGGAGACTATCCAACGAAGATTTTCTAAAGAGAGAGAGAATCGAACATCAGTCCTTACGCGATAAAAGTCGAAACTCATGTTATCCAATTCCTCTGAGCGGATGAAGAGGGGAAGGAAAGAAGATCCCATCACAATCAAATATTCTTGTTCGTCGATAATCTGAAATCGAGAAAAAAAGAGAAAACATGGGTGACGACGGAGCTCAGATTGAACGGGAAATCACTAATCTTATTCCCTCATTCTATTTGATGTTTACCCTCAATTGACTATTATGAATGTTGCCAACCATAGAGATATATTACTATTTTGATTCAAAAAGAAAAACTCCATTAAAGAAAAAAGAAGAATTGACATACTAAGTTGTTTTACATTAATGGTATATTGTGTCTACGTCAAGTGTTAACCAGAAAATAAGAAGTAACAGTAGGCTATTGGGAATGTTAATTTGTTTGAGAAAACTACGTCTAAAAAGGTTAATAACTGAATTTCTTGGAATGAGCCAACCTAAAACGATATGCCACATGAACCTTAAATCCAAGATGGCTTCTTTCAAGATGGCCACCATGTTGTACATGCATGCCACATGTATAGTTCTATAGCCATCAAGTATAGTTCTACCAACGTTGCCGATATCTAACATTTGGCCTTACTCTCTCTACCCGTTTTCTAGTTATCATGGTGTTTCCAGACTTTTGCATGGAATTTGCAATACTGATGCTGAATGTGAACATTTTGGAGGCAAAACTACACTTGGAATGCTTAACTCAAGTAAATAATGTGGCATTTCCTTGTCTGTAGTGGCAAAACAACTAAAATTGTTCTAATTTTATTTGACTATAAGAAAGCAACACAGTAATAAAAGGATAATTACAAAAAAAATCAGGGTTGGATTGTTTAAAACAAAATGTTTTAAATGAGAAAATTGTTTAAAACATTTTGAACATTTGTTTTAAACGATGTTTTTTAAGCCGTGCTTAAAGCGTGTTAATTTTATTTTTCTTCTATGAAAGAATCATATTATTTTTAAAAGTACGAAAAGGTAGGTTTTACCAGTAAAACTTATGCAATCTGTCCTGTGTGAAAGCTAGTTTCCAAAATAATCAGTATTGTGGCGCCGCAAGCATACAGGCGGAGACATAAAACGCGTTGTTTTGATTTGTTCTTTATTGTTTGAATGCTAGAAACAGGAAATATTAATTCGCAATCAATAACATGAAACAAGAGGCTCATAAATCAATTTTTCCTTTTTAATAATTGCAAGAAATTGACAGGAAAAGAAAAACTTCATGGGCATGTATTGGCTTCTATTATTACATTGTTCTTTCTCTTTTTTATGTTTATGAGGAAAGGGACAGTAGTGAGTAACTGTGTAGATATGATAATTATTGCTTATTCGGTGTTTGGTGTTTATGTCGGGTGGTAGAACTTATTAGGTACTCTGCTTCTTTGCTGTTCGTTTATAGACTCAATATCAATGAGTTGCACAGGAGAAAGAATGATTTAATCTGGACACACTTTATTAAAGTTAATCCTTCCGAAAATAATAAAATCATAAATGTCAAATGTAGACTGTGTAAAAATGAAATGGCGGGTCTTGTTGCCCGAATGAGAGAACATTTCAAGAAGTGTAATTCAGCAAAAATTGCGAATCAAGGTGAAGAGGTTTCTGATCTTTATGAAGCCACGACTACATTGGATACTGATTCTGATGATGATGTCATGGATGACAAAGCAGTGATTTCCTTACCTCATGGAGTTGGGCCTGCAGTTTGTAAGTATAATGCTGCTGTTCATCAATTGTATGATTCATACATTGTAAAAATATCCTTTGTCAATTCAACGCCTTCTGATATCCGAGGATGACTACCACTTTTTTATTTTAGTTTAACAGTTATTGTGATCATATGACAGCGCCATTGTGTTGAATCAGCACTGATAATATTTTTGACGTTTAGTTAATCGTAGGGTGTTAAACTGAGTACCACCACAATGTCCGTATTCCTGGGCACTTTGGGAGGTAACGGCAGCCGAGCGTGGGACTGACCACCACACCCTACTTCGTGCTGTTTGTCGAGAATATGTGGAGCGCTACCTCCACATCCCCCATGCGTTGTTTACTGCGCTTGCGCATTGCTTTATCTTTTTACCTTTTATATAATAAATAGCTTTGTCATTGAACTTGAATAAATAGCAAATTTCATCAAATTTGGTAAAATAAAACCTACAATTTGTAGTTGCTTATGAACAGACCGAAAGCGCAAGTGAGACATTATAGATGCTACTGCAGATGGAGTACCTATCGTAACTCCTTATTTTTCCTTTTTAAGAAAATGTTTAAAACGTTTTTCAAACTTTTTGTTTGCAGTTCATAGAAAACCTATTTTTTTTAAATACATGTTTTAAACATCTTTTCATCCCTGCAAAGAATGCATATATCTCTAATGATTTGTAGATATGTTCATTATTTCTGGATGATTTGGCATAGAGGGAATTCTACTCCTACTTCATATAATTAACTAAAGAAAATTGAAATTTTTATAAAAGCTTCTTCTGGCACTCTAGAGGTCATTTTCCTTTTTCTCCCCGTTTTAAAATTGCATCGCCGACTCTTACTTGTTCCTTTCCATATATATATAAGTATGCAAAAATTAACGACGAAGCTATAAAAAAACAGAGTTGAAAGTAAAATTTCAACATATTTGCTTGCCTCGTCTCTCGTATTCTTTTGTTACTAGAACCACCGTCTCGATGGTAGCTGTACAGATTAATGCGCTTCTAAAACTACCACTTTATGTGATCAAATCCCAAGGTTTATTCCTCGAAGTTATGGTGCTCATAAACTTTGTGTAGAATACAAAATAGACAAGAAAAGAAACAAGAAAAGTAAATGCTTTTGTATTCCACAATGAACTGAACTTCCAGATAAAATTCTTATGCTTCAAGGCTTCATTCATTCAAGTTTTAGATCTGCTGGTTGCGCTGCTGTTCAGATGAGATTTCCCTTCTTTTTAATGCATAACATGTACCAAATAGTCAAGTTTAAGGAGATTTCGAGGTTACGAAAATGAACTATGGTTGGTGAAACAATATGGAGGTACTAGCCAAAGCATCTTTTAAATGTGTTCCAAGTTTGTGGGTGTGCACAGTCAGGGTAGGTTTTAACATGTTGACTTTTTTAATATGAGGATAGAGATTCAAGTATCCCCTGAGACTTGAACTTAAAATAAGAAATATTGTTAATAGTCCTTTTATGTTTACGTAATATAAACATAGTATACCCTAAAATATTGAAAGTCGTGGGTTAGCAGTATGTAAATTGTTAATTGGCGCCTATGTTACGTGACGCGACATATTTTATGCTCTCAGTCAGGCTTGAACACAAATTAGTCTGACCATGGTAAGAAGACGTTAATTATGTCATTGAGTTTGAATGGGCCATGGTATCATTAAATTTGAAAGTGGGTACCGGTAAATGCGCCGATCCGGGGGGGGGGGGGGCTTGGGGGGCCCTGCCCCCCGGAATTGAAGTGGGCCCCCTAATGGGAGGGCAAATGATCAGGTGAAGTCGGTTCTCCTATTTCTACAGTACATGGGTCATTCGTTTTCCCTTTCTACTAAGCTTATCTCTCTTTGGCAAATCTATTTCATTGATAAATTCCCCCCTGAAACTCGTGAGCTACAGCTACTTATATAAATTACATCACGTATAATACCCCTCTCCTGGCTAAAAGAGTTAATTCGGGCATTGCTTGTGTTGTTTCTGGAGTTTCGTGCATAACGTCGATAAAGACCATTTAGTAAGAAAAGAGAAAGAAAAGAAAGAATGAAAAAAAAAATTCTGTCGTTTAACGCTCGAAACGCCAAGATCGGGTAATAAATGACCCATACAGTCAAAATATAATTTTTGTCCATTAGTCATTAAATGAAAGAGTGAAATTCTGTGTATTCTTCACGTACGTGTCCAAAAATCTTATGCTAGAAAATGACGTTAAATCCATGTATTTGTTCTTTAATAATTTCAGAAAATCAAGCATGAGTCAATTTGACCCAATCTTGGCGTTTTGTGTAACTATTTTTAAATATCATTTTATATTTAAATAACAAGTTGTTGTCGGTTCTAATGATCACACGACTCTTTCCAAACGACCTACACTTTAAAATTTCTCAATCAAGGAGCGAAGTAACGTGGACGATGCTGCTTATGTAGTGGTAAAGACAAGTACTCCGCAAACTGTCATCAATGTAATCGTTTCATTCTTCATTTACAAGAATCAGAATACAACAGATACGGTGTGCTTTACATGTGAGAATGAGAGAGTAAAGTAGTTTGATTCTGGTAATTTTATATGTAGTACTTTATATGTGTAAATAAATAAGAGACTCATGGTACCTTCATTTTTGTGCAGCCATGAAAATGCTTACGGGTTAATAAGATGTATTAATTTTTCTGTATTTTTCAGTATTTTGTAGTATCTACGTGAAAAAATAAAATACAATGAATAAACCGATACTCTAAAATACCTTGATTTTGAACAAATACTTTATTTTATACGAGAAATATACATGGGTCGAAAATAACTCATCTTGTCGTTCCGTGAGATGAAATTATCTTGGAGTTCCAAGGGTTCAGGATCATTCATCGTGATTTTGTCATATAAAAAACATAATTTAAGAAAATGAAAAAAATAAACAAGAAAAGTAAACTACAAGAAGAGCTCACACAAAAGTAGGAGTAGACTTTCACTAGGAAATATATCCGCCAACTGCTGTTTGGATGCAATTATTGTTTACCGTTAATACCGTAATTTTGAGTTTCTAATACAACATATAAATAGGGAAACTACGAGATACAGCGGGTAAGAAAAGTATTTGCACAAGTTCAACAAAGAGGAAAATCAGACTGTATCACACGTAAAACACGGACCATTTCGAAATCTCTTGTCCTTTTATGATAATTTGGATACCTTAGATAGAATGCTATAGAAATAACTACCACTCGATACACCTGTAAGGTAACAGGCAAAGAGAGAGTGAGGACTACGTAAATTCATCGCGAAAAGAAAAAAGTATTTGGACAACCCAATACTGCTCTCTAAACAAATGTTCTAGGTGTACAAGAGCAGTCTACGTAGTGTATTGAAGGAATCCTCACCGTGCCAGGAAAGCCAAGCATGGTTGCAAGCCATGCTTTACCGTTGGATACATTATAAACATAAAACAGAGCAATTATTGAGGAATAGAATCCCTTCTGGCCAGCCAAGAAAACTAACTGCGCGGAATGAAACCTACATTATTCATTCTGTGAATAGAACTCAAAAAATTAGTACTAAAGATTTGGCTACTTCACGCTCCTAGGATATGCAATTAAATGTTACACCACAAACAATCCAAAATTCATTGAAAAAAATTGGGATTTAGAAGATGTGTATCCAGGATATGAATACTGGCCACTCCATTAGTAATTACACAACCCCAAATCATAACAGACCCTCCAACATTTTAACAAATTGAAGCAATGTTCTGCTTTCTGAAGGCTTTATTCTTCTTTCGCCACACACCCTGATACCTATCACTACAAGTTTATCTTCGTCTCATCCTAAAATAAATAAATAAATAAATAAAAACCTTTTTCAAAATTCCAGGTACTGATATTTATATTTTTGGGAAATTAGAACTTCTTCTTTGTGCTTTCTTCTGATATGTGTGTTTTGTTTCTGGCTACACATATTCTGAATCCCATTTCTTTTGTTCACATCTATACATCTGTAACGTTAACTTCCATATCCTAGGCAAATGAAGTAGCCAAATCTTGAGCACTACTTTGAGCTTTGTTCACAGAATGAAGAATGTAGGTTTCATTCCGGGCAGTTAGTTTCCTTAGTTGACCAGAACGAATCCCGAATAATTATTCTGTTTTCTATTTCTTTATGATGTATCCAACGGTAGGGCATGGCTTTCCAACAAGCTTTTCTATGTCTCAGTACCTTTTACCTTCCGTACGTAATTTGAAATTAAAGTGAGCAGTTCTAATGTTGTTCAACTCACTTTGTTCCCCATGCTGCTTCTTTATACCTGACACGGTGTGGATTGCTACGCAGAGTGCTTTTGTGCACAATAGGGTACCTAAAACATTTCTTTCGAGAGTAGTATGGGGTTGTCCAAATAATTTTTGCGATGATTTTACGTAGTTGTCACTTTTTCGTTGCCTGTTACCTTACAGGTGTATCGAGTAGTAGTTATTTCTATAGCATTCTATCTAACCTATCCAAATTATCATAAAAGGGCAACATTTTGCGTGTGATAAGTCTGTTTTTCTTTGTTCAACTTGCCCAAATATTTTTTTTCTCACTGTGTAATGGTATTATTCTCTTGTATCTCTTATAACCATCAACATTCAAATTATAGTTGCGCCATGGTCCGATTACATATTAATTAAGAACTTGGAGTATCTCAGGGTGCGACGGGTTCTTTCGAAGCTTGACGTGAATCCTACACCTAATAAAAATGTTCCGCAGTCTGCTCCTCGCCGAGTCTGCTACAAGCATTAAACTATATACTCGTAGAGCCTATAATTATGAACACTACTGCGGTGCTTTTCAGCGACCTTGGTAGCATTATAATCAATGTCTCCCAAACGAATTAAAGAGAACTCGATAATATCAAAATATAGGTATTTATTCAGAGGGTTAAAACATAACAAAATATATCTATACATGTACCTCTAGTTTCGTGAAACCCAAGCTAGCTTTTTACATACCTGGCTTCACTAAACAAAAGCAACTAGATCTTATTTCATTATCATTATATACAAAATCCTTTACTTAATATTATTACAATTATCAATTTAACTTCTTGTATTCTTGTGCCAATATTACAAATGAAAACAAATCATTTAATGTTCTAAAAACTCCATTTTGACTATCAAATCATCACTTTAGTTGTTCTGCCATCTACCGAGCTACTCCTGAAACATGCACTTGTACCTGATTAATTAGCAACCCGCAAAACATCAAATCATCTTTTTAAAAATCTTTTTATCAGCGAATTAAACATAAATTCCATAAAATATTAAATAAATATTTCTAACAAATATATTAATAACTTGGTTTATACATTAACTATAGAGCATAGCAACTGTAGGTGAGACAAAAGCTTCCTGAACCATGTCTGTCGAGATAGAGAACCAAGAATGAAAAGAAGAAAAACAATATTTGTCCAATAAAGCAGTAGCGCGGCGGAAGGGTGGGCCGGACAGAAAGAGAACCACATTTGGAAAGGCTGAATAACGCCACTGCATAGACTAACATCAGTTTATGTTATTTCCTAAGTTTATTTTCCAGTAACAGTAGAAACGTTGTTCGTATGAGTTAGAACATAATATTCTTTAGTTAATTTTTTAACGTTATACAAACATAGTTAAATTCTGTAATAGCTGGGCCTGGGAAAGCCTTCATAATGAATACTATTAATACTATTTTTTTTAAATTAATATACAATATTTCGCAAAATCTGAATGAGATTTGTATCCTATGTGCCTTCTTAGACCCTTATCTGGCAACAAAAAATATCGGAATTGCCCCCCCCCCCCAAGTTACACAGAAATCGGCGCCCTTGGGTACCGGACGGATTGGATGTGTCATTTACATAGTTGTGTGGACAATCAATAATCCTGGATTCACGGTGTGACGTTAGTACCAGACTACCTAATGGATCCCATTACAGCGCATTGACCGGTCACGGTTGACCTTAATAACTGTTACTAGCGGCATCTTGGTGGAATTGTCAATAGTAACAGATAACGCTGATTCAAATCAGATCCATATTCAATGTAGAAGATACCAGACACATGCAGTAGGACAGTGCGGGGTTCGCTAGCTTCCATGCAGTGTGGGAACAGGATACTCACCAACACTGTAACAGCAGACACAATGCCTCAGCTAGGCGCGTGAGCACGCACGGTAATTGTACGTTGAAGGACTGGATAAATGTGGCTCTGTCAGATGAGTCAGTACCAGTGTTTCAGGCTGTTAAGTTTCGGCTGTGTTGCAGACTCCATGACACTTCCCAGTTGTCAAAAAAGCACTGGGAAGGTTGTAAATAATGGATTACGGAGCATAGTGAACATTTCCGGGACGAATGATGTGGCCACGACGTTCGTGCAATATAAACCTATTCGAACACTTATGAGTCATGGAGTGGTAAATAGGTTCATTGGTACCTAAGATCCTGTACTTACAAATACCAGAGAGCAGTGCCGACTTGGTAGCAAGCGACCCAAGCTGGTTCGAATCCCAGCTTGGGGCATTGATGCGAATTTTAACTAGCATCGCATTCATAATCGTGACGGGTAGAAGTCAAGTTACTAAAAATGGCCCATACAAAACAAAAGTTTGCAAAGTTTTTACCAGGAAGCAGTGGACAGTTATCCAAAGGCGTGGATAAACAACGTTCCAGAGATATTCAGTTCACTTTCAATCGAATCTATACAACGTCGGGTTGCTACAATTTGCAGAGTTGCACAGTACTTGGTACCTATCCTATAACTTGCCATGCGAGTGTATACGTTATTAACACGGAGAATTAGCACGCGTTAGTAACGCAGATTTTTGTTCTCATATGGTCTTTATTAATTTGGAGAAGGCCTACGATAGTACCACATCAGGAAGTATGGAGATGTTTGAGGGAGAAATGAGTGCCAGAGAAATATTTAAGGGTAATGCAAGATATGTATACAGGAGCTCGAGTAAGAAGTTGTGTGGGTTTAACACGCCAAATCCCTGTTGTGGTTGATTATATCAGGGTTCATCCTTAAACCCGTACCTCTTCGACGTACTGAAAGACGTTATAACAGAATATGAGATGAAGCTCCCTGATGTATGATGTTTGCCGATGATATTGTACTATGCAATACTAATAGGGCAGAACTTGAAAGGAAGATAGAGCGCTGAAGGAAGTCCCTGGAAGATAGAGGCCTGAAGATTAGTAGAAAGAAAACTGAGTATCTTGAGTTTAACGGAAAAGGAGATGGAGAAGTGATGTTGCAAGAAGAACGATTGAATAAAGTGAAAAGCTTTAAATATTTAGGCTCATCTGTTACTTGGAATGGCGATTTGGACTCCGAAATAACACATCGAATGCAAGAGGGATGGCGAAATTGGAAGAAACTAAGTGGCATTCTCTGCGACCACAAAATCACTGTGAAGAATAAAGGAGTGATTTACAAAACAGTGGCTAGACCAGCAATGATAAATCGGAGCATAAACATAGCCAATAAAGAAAGCACAAGAAAAGAGATTAGATGTCACCGAAATGAGATTGCTATGCTGGATGTGTGGTATAACAAGAAGAGACAGACTGAGAAATGTGAGAGTAAGAGGAACAACCACGGTTGTAGAGATATGTGTAAAAAGATACAAGAAATAAGGCTGCAGTGGTATGGATATGTAATGAGGAGAACAAATGATTATGTAGTAAGAAGAGTGATGTCAATTGAAGTGGAGGGAAGAGAGGTAGGGAGGCTAAGGAGGAAATGGATGGATAGGGTTAAGAATGATCTCGGGGAGAAAGGTTTGTCAGGGGAAGAAGTTCAGGACAGGGCTTTATGGAGAAGACTCATCAGAAAATTCGACCCCACGTAGAAGGGAAAAGACGTAGAGAAATAAGAAGAAGGATGTGGACTAGAAAAGTAAAAATTAATTCGATAAAATATAGGATAAATAAAAAAGCGAGATGCTTTGGAGAAAAGGAAAAGAATCTTTTGGCAAACACCTGACAGACAGGCAGAAGAATGTGGCGATTTAGAAATGGAAGTAGAAGTTTCGGGCGTGAGCCCATGCCTTCAATTTCAAATGGAATGGCTTGATGAGAGAAAACGTACAAGAAATGTGCAGGGCAGCAACTGTCGCTACCCTGAAAAAAGTATATGAAGTGATACAAATGAATCAGAGATAAAGCCTGTTTCCATGACAACAGTAGTGGAGGACGAAGGAAAGGAAATGCCTAATGAACTTGAATCACAAAAGTGAGACTCCAAGTAAACAAAGCAAACGCCAAATCAAAAATAGTTATTTTATAATGTTTCCTGACTTCCTAGGCTGTAGGCGTCACGGGAAAACCAAGCCTACATCATGTGTAAGCGATGACATTCCTAGTCGAACTCGCGTCAAGATTCAAAGCGTAGTATTGACTACAAACTGATCGTAATTGTATAGAATTCTATGGAATGATAGGTTTCTGTTCGTTGTATTAGTTCTGGGTATCAATATGATTTAGTTATTTCGTTTAAATGGTTTACAAGCGATCTTGTTTATTGATAGAAGGGCAGGATACTAAAGTTTCATTTTTTGTTGAAAGGAAAAATAAAAATACATTTTGCCATGGAGCTGATGTGATAGATTTGTAGTAGGATATGAGATAGAATATTCCTCGAGAAATAATATCCCTTTAAATTTTTTGCAAATGCTATCATCCATGTCTAGTCATCTGAAATGCAGATTTTTAAATGGAGCAGAAGCTGCCACATTTTGCATCACAGCAGTTTTTTATGTGAGTGTGTTTGAAGGATCGAGGGGGAGAGAGTGTGAGAGTAGAAACAGGAAAAGTGGCAATAATGTGTTTTTCTTGTTGCTGATGAGCCTATGAGAGACTCTAGCTGGTGATGGCTATGTTGTGTACATTTTTCATTATGAGTGAGGGTGGAGGTTGATGCAAGTGTGACAGCGGAATGTGTTGGTGAATGATAGATGTTGCTGATTGCCCACTTGAATGGATTAAACAGAATTTTGTTGCTGTTTTCTCTTATTCATTTTAAAGAGTTCTCTATTCAAGTTATTTTCGGATGAACTGTTCTCAGAATCAAGTGAGAAGCGAAAATGTACCAGATATTTACCAACGCGTGCTTTAATACAAGTATATAGGTAGTCTGTGAACATACTTAATGTACAATTTTTAACGTATTATGCTTTGAATAGCAAATATTTTTAAGTTGTTCTCTTGATTCTTAATTTCAAATCATCATTTAGTCAGAAGGACTACAAATGAAGTTGTTTTTAAATCTGTATTCATTTGTATGGAGAATAATTAAAAAATAATTTTAAATCTTTATAGTCCAGCATTTATCATTCACCTTGCTCATTACCCAGGCCCGGTAAGCCAGTTCGTAATGTCGTCTACTGATATTTACCAGTTTCATCAGGCGAATGTCGAGATGGTAGGTGAATTAAAGTTCTGGCCTCTACCTTCTCCATCTCTACAATTCTTTCACTACCAGCACTATAACTGGGTAATTCGTTAATACATGTACGGCTAGATCCATAACTAGCTTCTTGTTCAGTTAGGTTTTTATGAACATCAGCTGCTGTTTAATCATTAACAAGTAATTCATGTTTCTGGTAGTTTAGAAATTAATGGTACCCGCCTGCCCGGTGATGAGGTTGCAATGTTGCATAGCAACCACATTATTCTTCGTTTAAAAGAAATCAGTAAAATGATAACTTAAGTTGCTTCGAAGTATGGAATAAGTAATGTAATATAGTAGACCCTCTGTTCTCAAGATTAGTTTTCGTTTCGATAGAGAAAAATAATTACTTCACTGTATGCATCTGGTTGTCGCAGGAGAAACGCGACAACCTTACTATACGCATAGTATTGCCTCTTCCTCATCTTGGTTTTCCCTTAGCTTGTTCCTAACACGGTACGTAAGAAATCTCGTTGTCCTCTTCCCCTTCTTGGTTTTCCCTTAGCTTGTTCCTAACACGGTACTTAAGAAGTCTCGTTGTCCTCTTCCCCTTCTTGGTTTTCCCATAGCTTGTTCCTAACACATCACTTAAAGAGTCTCGTTATCCTCTTTCCCTTCTTGGTTTTACTTAGCTTGTTCCTAACACGGTACTTAAGGAGTGTCGTTGTCCTCTTCCCCATTCCCCATCTTGGTTTTTCCTTAGCTTGTTCCTAACACGGTACTTAAGGAGTGTCGTTGTCCTTTTCCCCATTCCCCTTCTTGGTTTTCCCTTAGCTTGTTCCTAACACGGTACTTAAGGAGTCTCGTTGTGGCAAATTTGCAGCCGCAGCAACCATTCGATTCATTGTATTCATCACCACTTCTTCTCCAGTAGGAGTAGGAGGAGAAGTAAAGAAATATAATTCCACCCAGCGTGAACACCAAATACGCGATCTGAAACGACGTTAGTCACTTGTTGTGTAAGGTTAGAGGAAGATACGAGAATCTCCCGCTCAGAGCGTCGTCTATTCTCATAATGTGTTTCTTTTCTCTTGTTATTGTCAGTTTTTCTCAATAAAAGAGGAGTAATATTTGTGGATTAAATACACTATAGATATTTTATTATGATACTTTACATAATAAATTTACCTGGTAGTACATTTTGAGTTTGTATTTATTTTTAAATCGGGCTTTAGGTTGGTTGGGTGAAAGATCAGAAACTAGACTTGAAGAGCTGGTACAAGGAGTACGACGTTTCCAGTTTCCTTCTCTTCTCTCTCTCTCCTTTCTATGTGATTAGTTGAACGCTGCTAAATTATTTGGTGGCTAGTTCCAGGCCAAAAACATCGCCCAAGGTAATATGATCTTCTGTCACTGCTGTACAACTTCTTGAAAAATGGTGTTACCTGAATTGCTAAATTAGTAGCTTCAGCTTGCGTCGGAATTCCAAGGATGTAAGATCGCTGAAGAATACAATTCGTAAAAAAAAAGAACTTAAGGCAATCTTGGTTAAACATTCTTTTTAGAATTAGTGCTTTTATTTAATTTCTTTGAGTAGTGGTAAAAGTCAATTAACAAATTATGAATCCCTTCCGATAAAGTAAGAAACTGCCATTTTTTAAAAAAAATTATCATGTTAAAACAAACATCCTGTAATTACGGAAAGTATTTTATTTCGAGACTTGAACCCAAGTACACACAAAGATGCCTTTGTTAAATACATGCTGTTTGAAATCACTGTGTTAATAGACACAGTGAAAACATTCCAATTTCCTCCGACATTTTCCCTTTTTTACAATTGAATCCATTTTTCGGCAAACTTATTCTATTATTTCCTTTGGTATGAGGAAGGGTATCTCCTTAGACATCTTTTGCTCACGCTACGAGACGATCTAAGAAGGGAATTGGTTAGAAACTACAGCGAAAGTACCGTTCTGGTATTCACCAGATTGAGGTAAAAAAAAAAAAGAACGGAAAAACCTCCGTCTAACTCCAAATCTACGAACTTTTTGACATTAAAGACAAAACATTTTTCATGCTCATAATATTTCATGGTTATAATATAGTCACTGTGGTCGATTTCTTTACACTCCTTGAAAGTGGCAATACTTCTCCTAAACGAACCATTTTAGGAATTAGCATGAGTGCAACAGAGGAAACCACTGTGTGACACTGCTAAAACTTCAGGGAAGTTCACTAGACTTGGCTAGAATTGATATTCACGTCATAAACGAACTTTTGAGCTTCTAAGGAGCTACATTTTTTGGTAAAGTGAGTTCCAAATCCCACACCACGTAAACAGAAAATGAGCGCGGTAATCTCGGACATCCCGAGGTTCATTTTATGTTGTTCTTTTATCTTTCATGCCACGAAATCACTTCAGTACGGATCGCCGTGGCTCAGGCGGTAGCGCGTTTAACTACGAATCGGGCGGCCCGGGTTCAAATCCCGATCAGGACACTGGAGACTTTCTCGCAGTGTTCCCATGTCTGGCGCTCTCAGTTGCACTCAGCCTCCTATCAAATTGAGTACCAGAGCGTCCTTGGTATTCCTGGACACCTTGGGAATTAAAGCGGTCGAGCGTGGGAGTCACCACCCCACCTCACTTCGTTGAGCTCTACCTCCACATCATTGGAGGTATTGAAATGCGTATCGCACAGGGTTACATACTGTACTTAACCGTTTTTTTACTATAGTCTTTGAGTGGGGAATTCAATACGGTATCAATCTATATGGACACATTTTCTTTGAGTGATCTTGTAATAAACATGACACGGTCATCAGAAAGTAGTACATGTAATGACATAAATATAAAGCATAAATAAAGTAAAACAAAGCGCAAATAAATAAAACTTATATATTCTGACTACCTCACCACAAGAGCCTTCACTAAGAGTTCGTTCAAGTATTGCGTAACCATATTTTTAGTCATTTTAAACCCCTTTCTGCCACATTGCAAATAAAAATAAACTCCCTCCCGTTATGCTTACGTAGGACCTGTCGTTTCGTAGTCCAGAATCCAAATAACTTTAACTCTTTAAATCTCCACTAATATGTTTTTAAACGGATCTTACGTAATCATTGCTGTGATCTCCTGTTCCTCCATTGTCAGATAACTTCTAAAATACATTTTTATTCACAAAACCCAAATGTGTTTCTTGTACTATAATGGCCAATATAATCTGTACATTATACACGATATTTCTCTAAGCCTAGAAGATAGGCTACCTAACTGACTTAGAGTGGGCGGTGTGTGATTCTGAGAGTGTGTGAGTGAGCGAGCAAGGGTTGGAATATTCTTTTCTTTAACAGAAAACATTATCACGTGTCCTGGGTTCTGGAAAGATATTCATGATTTCTTGTAGTATGTAGCAAATAATAACAAAAAAACTTAAGCAAGTCGCATTTCAAACACCAAAACAGGAAACCTAACACCATGTTTATTTTAGGTGGATCACTAATTGAAGTGTACTGAAAAGTGTAATTTAAATTGTCCAGTAGAAAAGATCCTTACCGAACATAGAGAGACAAAACTGAACTTTAAACCTATGGTTGCTAGGTAATTATTTCTTTCTTAATGGATTCCATAGAACACTAACTTTGTGCATGAAAGACAAGAGAAGAGGTCTGTTTCTATCAGTTCTTAAAATTAGAGCACGATGCACGATATTTATGCTTTATAATTTATGATATTATGTTGTTATTTACGTTCTTTTTTGTGTCTGCGTGCCTATGATATTGTGTGTGGGTGTATGCGATAAACATCGAAACGAGTATGCTTTCTTCCGAGCGCCGTACATTACTTGGTAGAACGTTGGTTTCGTATTCGGGATGTCCTCGGTTCGGTACCAGCGGCTGACTGTCCTAACTTGGGTTTTCCCAGTGTTTTCCTCAGCCACGCCAGACATGTACCGGGATGGTAGGCTTCCCATAAAAAAACTGTGACAGTGAACGCCGTGCAGCTAGGCAACACAAATGGCACCTTCTTATCCCATAATCGTGTCTGGTAAACAGACCCCCTCTTTCTCCTTCCTTCGTCTCGCCCATACTAAAATCAGCAAACATCAAGAGCACTTTTTTTTTTAAATAGACATGTATTAGTATCAATAAAATGAAAGAATAAAAGCGAGACGAATCAATATACATAAGTTGATGGTAGGAGAAATTTAAACACACAGAATGAAACATTGAAACCGATGGATATCTGTTAGACAGAAGCACAGTATTGAGAGAGAGAGAAAGAGAGAGAGAGAGAGAAAGAAAGGGGAGAGAGAGAAGAAAAATAAGAATAAGTACAGATAAAACTATGGAATTTAAACGTAGTAAAAAATGTTCAGTTTCCACAAATCAAATCTAACAGCAAGAGAGAAGTGACTTTTGGATTTTATATTTTTTCCGGTTATTCGAATATATAAAGGGTTCTTCAAAAATTTATTAAGTCACTTTCAGAATGGAGACCAAACTTGGTGTTCAGATTAAATACTCATGATTTCCAGTAAAACTCCAGAGTTTTGAGACACATCTAGGATAATGTCAAAAGTGTAACACACATTCTTTGTTTGCGCGGAGTTAGTTTTCAAATTCGGTGGGGCTTATTAAACATACTGGTTCGGAATATTTGTAATCAGGGATTTTGCCAAGATTTTCAGATTGGGGAGCGTAACGTCAAAATTTGGAAGGTGGACGTAGAGGTTTGCACAATTTCTATCAACTTTTGTCCGCAAAATGTTAAAGTTGGGGGTAGTGTCGAGGATTTGGGGCTGACACCCTCTACAGGGGTCGGGGTCTGGCGAAATCACTGATTGTAACACACCTAGTAGATATCGTAGGCCATACCTTCTATTCCAGATTACTAATGCAAATTGAACATAAAAGGAAAATGAATTAATGATAAATTTTCTGCTTAATTTCTATTAGAAAGCGCCAAGGTTACATATGCAACCTGTATCGAAATGAAAAGTTACAAATGGTCAAAAGCAAAATTAGCATGTTCCTACAGGCATAGTAAACCTTACATGTTCCACA
>JAGDQP010011164.1:16728-29638 GCA_022664845.1 Lepisma saccharinum
TTGAAATAGCAAAAAAAAAAAAAAAGGCCATTTTCTACTCATATCTTAAGATGTATCTGTTCTGGACATGCCATTCTATATTCCAACTATTGCGAATATAACGTTCTAATAGTTACAACACTAATGAACTAGTGTTTATAACAATTCGCACAGATGGAATGAACACGGCAAAGCTGAAACGGGTCACCGACTGTCATGTTTTGTACTGTTTCGTCGGGTGTAAGATTCGAACCTATGCTGACCCGCTGATTCGATTTAGATCAGATAACCCGTAGGATGAAGGAGAGATTTTAATTGTTTCATTGCGTTTGAGCAGTGTTTCTTTCAGGGGTGACCAGGACCGGAGATGTTACCCCGAAAACACGAAAAATACGCCGCCGAAATTCCCAGTTAAATATATTTTCCAGACCGGTTCAATCGGGTCACTTATGTTTGTTTCAGGCCCTATCAGCGTTTCATCGAAAGTGGCCCTGAATTGAGTCTGGAACACGCACCTAAAGAGAGAGAGTGTGTGTGTAAAGTAAGAGAAAAATAAAGATAAATAGATACAGAGAAGAAAAGAAAGACGCAGCGGAGTGTTTGTTTCTAATAATAATGAGATGAAAAGTGGATACTTCTGATCAATGACGTGTTCTTAACTGTCCTGATAACCTCCTGAGACTTGATTTGGACTTTTCCAACCAACATTCGTAAATCGTCTTCCTCTCTATAGTGACTCAGGTGCTTCACAGTCGGAAATATTCTGTTTTGTATGAGAAGTGATGATTAGATTATTCACGATTTCTTTGTAAAAAATCTTTAACTTGAACAGGGTTTGAACCTGTGTTGGTTTGCTTTCGTACTGAAATGTCCAGCGCGTTTCCCCTACTCCATCTTGCCACCGAATTCAACAGCTATGAATTGCTAAGTTCAAATGCGAGGAAAATGCAACATTGAGTATATGTGTTACATTTTGTCTGTATGTATTGTGTGATAAGTAAACATATGTACATGCATGTCCTTTTTGTCATGTCGAATTATGAAATGAATACTGCAAGGTATCATAGATATTAGAACCTTGAGGTGATTTGCCCAGTAAATGACATTAAAATGATGAACTGTAACGTTCTAATTATATTAAAATTTCTTTTTGTGTTATCCTCTTCTAGAATTAATGTCCGTTGTCTGACTGTGAATGAGTTTAGAGTGCAATTCTCTGTCTCTATTCAGATTAAAGAATGAATAAGTGTATGAAGCGTCCATCGCGTTAAAACAGAATGCAGCTACCAAATATATAATTAACTAAACTTTTTCCACTGACTAGTCGATAGAGAAAGTGAAAAAACTCATAGAGACACGCTTCTTCGTGGGAAACTTAGCCAGATATTTCTATCTTCTCTCCCCTCTCTGCTTATCGTCTGGTCTGTATATATATATCCTGAAAATCATGGACGGTTGCCAGCAAAGAATAGGGTTTTGGAAATGTCACATTAATTGCCTTTCCGATTTTGTCGTTATTACCCCATAAAATAAGCATAATCAATTTCCGAACTGGTGGTGTAGCCTGTGCTTGTACTGATTTCCCTTCGCATCAAGAATTCCTCTCTCTGTTTTTTTTTTTTAAAAAAAAAGAGAGGAAAATTCAGTCGAGAGAGGGATAAAAAATATGTTAGCGATTGAAGGAAGAGAAGAGACATTGTTAAGTTATTGAAAAAGCGGTAGACTTTAATGCCCTCTACTGGTGGGTAAAAAGGAGATGGTTGTTGAAAAGGGGGAGAATAAAGTTAATGTTATACTTTGCTTCTCGCTTACACAGCAAAAGTCTATTCGGTACTACAGAATACATAATGATCTCACTGAGGGAGGACACTGAGCTCTGACGTCTTTAAGAGCGAAATAATACGATCAATCAGCCCATCAGAGTCTTCCAAGAAACGACCTGATACACAACTTTTGAAAGCTATCTTCAAATATCAACCATACAGTGAAACCACAAATGTGTTTATTGAACCAGCATGGGACATCTTTAAAGAAACTGAGGAATGAAGAAATGTTACAAGGTATTCATGAGAAATCCATTTATCTCCATTATAGTTTAAAACGTAATGGAGAGCAGATATTATACTATTACAATGTTTGTTATACACACGCATAAGAAAGCTTTTAGATCCAGTACCACAAGAAGTTAAGACTAACTTAGGTTTAAGTATGTAGTTCGAAAAACGAGGTTTCTATTTTTCACATACACATTTAAGAGATATAAAATATTACGATGTCATCATTTTTATATGTACATTGTATTTTCTTATGCAAATGTTTATTTTTATTTAAGCACATTGAAATTGCCTCAGCAGTTCTGTCTTTTTGGCTGCCTTGAAAAAATTTTCATTTTAAACGAAGGAACGACGGTTTAAAAACGTTGAAGAAATAACTCGGACCGCAGTATTAAATCCAAAAAGGCTTATAGGAAAGAGCTATTAATATGGGCTTTCTTTCTTCAAAGTATTAAGGGTGGTCCTTCGAACATTGCGGTATTTCAGATTAGAACTAAAAAATGCTGCACTTAAAATGAATACGCAACTATTATGTAATAACTGGAAATGGCCTAAAACACGAGGATATAGAAGTTTTATGCAATACAGATGATGATCAAACGATACAGATGACGACGAATTTCCGTTTGTTTTGGTATGTGTGAATACGTCGGAAAGTCTGAAGAATATCGGAATAGATATTAAAGAGATCAATCAAAACGGAAAATTATTAAACGCAAATTAGGGAGGGACAGTAGTGTGATTATTCACAAGATCACACCAAAGCTTAATTTAAAGGACTTTAGCATGTGAAATTGAGAAACAGACATGGAGGCTACACTGTGCCGTTGGCAAGAATGTTCATTGTTTGTCAGTTGCATACTTACTATACTTCTTCGTGCATGACATACATCTTTAATCTAAAGTATTGTTTTTTCTGCAGTTCTAGCTAAGACTTCTCACAATGCACAGAATATTTCATATTCTCTTCGTAATTGACTTAGCACACCACGTTGCCGTAATTTATGTTTTGTAATCTAATTTCTTCTCGTGTGTAACTGTGAAAGGTAACTTCTAAACATTTAGTTGACAGAGGTACACGTGTCGATTGATGATAATATTTGTGTCAGCATAAGGGCAATTGGTGTTAAAGGTTGAACAGTGTGTTTTTGGTGGAAAATATATTTCACCATGGCTACAAGCACTCGGAAGATGTGCAACAACAGTTCCCTAGGAAATTTACTGATGCACAAGTCCCCACCATAATGAGATACATAATCTTAACGAACTTTCGAAAAACTAAAATCCACGTCAGGAGGGGGGAGGGGCATTCAGGAAATCAAAAACAGGCTTCAGGCTATTCGTGTGTGCGGCGTCTCTCACAAGCTAATCTGCCAAAAGTACAGCCCACGATATTCTCTAGTGAAGGTGGTTTCAGGAGTTCCTGTCTGAAGAAGGTGATGATATTCTGAACGTGACTTTCTTTACTGACGAGGCATTATTCCACTTTTCGAATATATCAACAATCAAAATAGTCGTGCATGTACTACTGAAAATCCCTAATAATTTCAGCAAATACCTCTCCACGCCCAGAAGGGTGTTTGTGTACGTGCATTATTGGGCTCCTTTTTTTTTTCGGCGAAACCATCATCTTAGAAAAGGTACTATACCCAGATTATCCAACCAAACATATACAAATTCACGGAATGAGACTTCCACGAATGATGATTTAAACAAGACAATTCAACTGTTCACACTCTGCCACATCACTACATTTTCTGGAGTATTTCTACGGAAATCGCATATTATCTGTTGAGATTATGGATTGTGGCCTGTCTAATCACCGGAACGCATCCATCCTATTTTCTGTGGGAAGCAGTGAAGAGGAAGGTATCCGCAGATAATCTGCATATATTTCAGGGCATACAGGCTGCATATCGACGAACATAAAATAAACCTCATACCCTCGGGAAGATTTTTACCAACATACTAATGCGAATGCTGACATGTTTGGACGTCCGTAGTGCCCATTGCGAACACTTCATATATTGGTTGGAGCGCTGATAAGAACACACACAGACACGTAACATTGTTTGCCGGCCGGGTAGCCGTGCGGTCTACGGCGGTAGGCCAATGACTCGAAGATCCCGGGTTCGAGTCCCGGAAGGGGCATTGGTGTGGATTTTAATGGCTAAGGGGCGAATCGTGACGGGCCGAAGTCCAAAGTTACTGGACTGACCCATATAAAAATTAAGCTTACCAAAAAATTATACATAACGTTGTTTGTGATATTTCGGAGGTACCTCATTAAAAACAATAAAAACAAGTGAGGGGGAATTCAGTCAAGCGACTGTGCACATAAGCTACCTCCAGCCTTAAGCAGGGAGCATCCTGTTTATATCATCAATGTTGCGTTCGAAAAATTGTACCGAGATCTTTTCAACGATACATCAACTACCCTAGTAGTTCCAAAGTTGAAAATACCCCCACCAAAACTCGGGATCCGATCCTGTAATCAGTTTGCATGATACGGATTTGAACTCGTCTTGCCGAGACCTTTCCAACGATGTCTCAATCAACTTCCTAGCCCTAGTAGTTCCAAGGAAATAAATTCCCACCCCTATCTCTGGAACCACCCCTATCTTTTCTCCCCACCAATACATGAAAGATAACACTTTTCCTTTTTTTTAAAAAATCGTATTCCTTGAATTTGGATTTTAGAAATGGCAAGTGGTTAAGTCAGTCAGAAAATTCCTGATGTGATTTTAGAAAAGGTGTGTAACAAAAAAGTACATTTCAAGAATTTAGCGCGAAAGTACAGAATACAAAATTATAACCACTGCAGAGTACATTTCTCGTCCCATACATTTTTCTATCGACTAGTTTCTGCATTCCCCACGTAGTAAGCGCGGTCGTTTCTCTCTACCAAGTACTCTGTCCCAGTGTAGCAAACCTGATTCATATTATGGCAGCAAAATTTTCCGGTTTTTGCCCACTTTCACTTTGAATTGGTACTTCAAATTTTGTGTGGAGTGTTATTATGGTGTATTCGACATGTACGAACAATTTGAGGGTAGGTTTCGGCATGACAGTATTGACGGTCTCCTTGTAAGTGAAGAAGTACTTCCCGTTCTAGCAATATAGAGTTCCGTTTCCGATATTGTCATGTTGGTGCTTTGGTGGTTGTTGGATTTGTAATTGTGTAAAGTAAATTAACTTGTGTTGAGGCCTAATACGTAAACAAATATGAAATAATTTTTAAGATTCTAAACAAATTTCTTGGAAGAACAAAACACAAGATAACCTGTTATGGTATGATTGTCAACCGGACTTCGTAATTCCATGAATTATGTGAAATTTGGAAAATGCATATTGTATTTATTGCGTATAATAAAAAATATCTAATCTGACTTTAACTAGCCTATTTCAGGAATGGAAAAATGCACGTGGGAATCTGGTAAATGGAAAAAAAATGCAAAACATCTTTCGCAAGTAGAGAGGGAAAGTAGTAATGTTACTGTAAAAGAAACTGAAATAATTTTATGTAGGCAGGCAATTGCTGGACAACGCTTTCCGAACTCTGTTTATATGTCATAGAGCGAATGAGTAAGAGTTTCGTAGTGTCACTTCCGCACATAATTACTTAACCGAACTTCATCTTCTTCTAAATTAGCCTTTCGGGAAGGGCGCAAGCCATAGTTCTGTTACCGCCCATACAATTCGTTTTATCTTATCT
Source organism: Lepisma saccharinum (assembly GCA_022664845.1). Lineage (NCBI taxonomy): Eukaryota > Metazoa > Arthropoda > Insecta > Zygentoma > Lepismatidae > Lepisma > Lepisma saccharinum. Next base: position 22,477 of record JAGDQP010011164.1, read on the forward strand.
AAATTATCCTTCAATCATATTGGTAATTCTTCTACACTCAGTAGAAACTAAGTAAATGACGCGCTTCTCCGTTGATGACGATGGATTAAACGCTTCATACTCAAAAAATGTTATCTCATATATAATTTTATATCCATATACAGTTATACACGTAGAATATCTAAACTTATAAATTAATATTGTGGATGTGTTTCCCCAACATGTGTTAATAAGTATTATAGATGTGTTAATAATTTAAGTTCATTAGTAATGAACGTAATGAATGTTAAAGCGCTTAAAGTTGCTTAACGATTCGTTAAAGTCTAACGAAGATTCTACATATATCTGTAAATCAAATGAATTCATTGATGCGGTACTTAATGATTTGAAACACGTAAAACGTAAAACCTTAGGCAAACTTACTGCAAATTTAATGCGGTACGTTTTTCATCGCAAACCACTTTGCAACATGTTTCATGCGGAAAGTTTGTCATGAGCAGTAAAAATTAAGTTCTGCATGTTCGATATAAACTTGGGTGCTATCTAGGTATGCTCAAGTAGTATATTCATGATCATGTTTCTTATATGATAATAGCTGCCTAAACACTGCATGCGTTATTATTTTTGCAAGTGTAAGATTTTGAAAAGCACAGGGTAAACGTACCAGTTATTGGTCCCTTTAGACCATTGTCATTTTGAAACTCGAAGTGTATATCTATTCCGACTTTATTTTTCTGTTCATGACTAACTGTAAGCTCTTAGATCTTTCCCGAAATTAATATTACAGTGAAAAAATAAAAATGCGGAACATGTATTTTTTATCAGTTATTTTTCTTCAAAACAGCAAAATGGCCAATAAATAGTTGGCACTCTCTAACTAGTGGTTGGAACCCTTCATGCCCAGTTACTGGCACTTATGCTCACTATTCATTTTTTTCAGACCGAAACAAATGTACCAGTTATTGACACTGCGGAAACCAGAGTCTGTTTCAAGTTTTCGTCAATCTTGGGTTTGAATTTACACCTACTCTCCTCCGCTGCCGATCCTTGTTACGAAACTATCTTCACGGAGGCCTGATTGATTAATTTTTTTAAAGTACATTTTAATTTCTTCTTGCTCAGTATTTATACAGTTTGATTTATAAAAATATTTCTTTCCTCTTAAAGCATTTTCAACGTGCGTTCTCTTGTCTTTTATCACGGCATGTTCACGTAAACGGTTAGCAAAAGGATTACCTTGTTTGTTACAGATGGAAATGAAACTAAGCATGATAGAGACTCAGAAGGATTCCCATTAAAGTGGAAATGACATCTGTACACGTGAAATCTTCCATCACAGCAGCCTAGAAAATGAAGAAAATGAAGCCAAAAGCATAATGTGAACCAAGATAAATATGAAATCGCTTGACGTCGCAGAATTTTAATTAAAATCATTTTTGAGAGATAGAAAAGCTGTTAAAGCGAGATATTTGTATAATGAACTTCTGCATTTATCAGCAGCCTCAAAGGACAACTGCTGTAGTACTTCCTCAGTCTTTCTCCTTCCTTCTTTTCCTCTCTTGTTTGCCAGACAACCAAATCGGATTATGTCTGTACACAGCTCAAAGTCAGAGTCAGTACGTATATAATCGATCAGTTTCCGGGAAACTGTTCGTTGTGGTCACTTCCTCTTGAAGATCGTCGTCGTCCTGAACTCACCCCCTTCTCCCAGCAGCAACCTGTGCCTCACACGCCTAACTTCGGCAGTGCACGCACACACAAATACACGTACATACATACTCATGCAAACAAATAGTTTGCTCGTTGTCTTCCTTGTCCTGTTTTCTAGACGTGCGTCAATTTCCAACTTTGTTGTATCGCCCATCTGTTTAATATTGCGCTTACTGTGTAGTAAACACACACACACACACACACAGAGAGAGAGAGAGAGAGAGAGAGAGAGAGAGAGAGAGAGAGAGAGAGAGAGAGAGAGATTCACTTTCATCATGGAAATTAACCTAATTTTGTGATGAAGGGGGAAAGTGAGCAATGCAATTATAGATAATGATTATTATTATTTACAAAACACTCCTTGCTATTGGAGGAGTTTCCTTAATAGATTTATGAAAACATGGCACATATGATGTTTGAAAACGTCTCATCTATGTGAAAGAGAGTTTTTATTTTGAAATAGAAAGTAATTAGCTATTTTCAAACTCCTTGGAAATGATTAAAGTTTCATCTTTGTTCCAGTTTAGAAGGTGTTCAGCTAAATACAAAACGTTTGCTATAAAAAAACTTTATTATGTACATTATTACTTTATTAAGCCATAACTCTTTCAAGTACTTTAATCTTCCATTTTTGGATCGTTTCTTGTAACACATTCTCCGGGACGGCACGCAGCCTTCGGGTAACATTTTCCAGGAAACCTCCCTACGGTTTGAGAACGAGGCCCTTTCAAAGCTCAACTTCAACTTGGGAAACAGGGGAAAACTGCCGGGACCGTACGTTATATATATTGGCATACAAGGTCGTCAAGGTGCCGATTCCTGAACAGTCAGTACGTTGGCTTGGCTTGCTAGCTGACTGACGACGTGAATCAGTGGTAAGTCTTGTATCTCACACTCGCGTCCCGTTAGAGACTTGATTTGCCTCTCCAGTCATCAGGCAGATGGATGCCGACTGCCGAAATGCTTTCTCGAGTGACGAGGAATATGGAGTGACTGTTCTCACCAAGGCAAATTTCTTATATTGTATAATTTAAGGGTTTAATGGAATGTTGGTAATTTAAGGGTTTATCGGTAATAGAGTGGATTAGTATCATAAATCAAAAACGGTTAATCAATGTGCAGATTATAAGAATTTTAACAAGTTTTCGAAAGCTAGCACGCAATAGATCTACGTATATTTACAACATAAAATATTACTTTGCAGTAAGACCTTCGTCATCCCAGACGAAGAAAACTTCTCAATGCTAATATGATTTGTTTTGGAAGTGAAAATGAAAAAAAGTCACCGATAGAGATGGCCAGGTAATAACTTAGGAAGATAGAAAATAAGGCAAATCTGCCAATAAATTTTAACTTACACGAGTGTAGCTATGAGTAGCAATGCGAAGTGCCCAACTTACAAAAGGAGTGGTTGTGTCTATCTGGAACTGAACTGTAACAGGTTTGTAATATGTCACAAGTGGCGTGATGTTAGGTCACATTAACCTACATTATGTCCTATTACCAAAATCTACGCAGTTAATTATGATCTGAAGACACATATTGTCCTACTGCGTCACACTGGTCCATTAGCTTGTCAAAAGATACACTAATCTCACTGATGCATAAAATTACTTTTAAATTGTTCTGCGCTTTAGAATGATAGATATATTTTATTTTTCTTGGAGGTGACCTTTTTATTTTATATCGACCAGTTCTTTAAGTCACTGTTCATTGAGGCACATTATACTGTGTCTGTATGATTAATTGTGTAATTTAGTAGTAATTTAGGGGTTTAACGTGGGTGTAATATTGGTAGTATAGAGGATTAGTATCATAAATCAAAGGCAATATGCAGACTTTACATGTATTGTTCTCTCTGTCAAGATACTTAATAATTTTGAAAAACTAGGACGCAATAACTCTGCGTATATTTTCAACATAAAATATTGCTTCTCGGTAAGACCTTCGTCGTCTCAGACGAATAAAACTTCTCAATGCTAATATGATTTGTTTGGAAGTGAAATATCAAAAGAAAGTTCTAGATAGATGTAACAACTCCTTTTGTAAATTAGACACTTTGCATCGTTGTTCAGGGCTTCACTCTCTACCAGATATTCTCTCTTTCTCTTGGATGAAGTTGCGACCCAGAAAATGGTGGAAGCAAGTCATTCTGACCAAATTTGTAAATCTGCAAAGGAAGTTTGAAAATGTTGCAAGTTTAGCTTCAAAATCTATCACTCACTCAAAATTTTGGTAATTGTTTGTGGTCTCCCGTCGTAACTTATATCCTGTTGCATTAATTGTACTCTAAATTGTAAAAATCTATACTGCCGAGTTCCAACTGTTCAATTGTCTAACTTGTTAATAAACATCATCTACCACTGTTCATATCAATATTACAGAAAACGTATTAGTTTCACTTTATTAGACTTTAAGATTCCCTTAGTTTAAGGCTCTTTATAAGATATGGTTCTCCGGCAGGGAATCGAACCTGTCTCCAGCATAACAGGCGGGGATTACGATATTGATGATAAGTTTCTGTGAGTTGAAAGATGGTCTTCCATACTTCTTGTTGTTGTTCGTCTTCTTGCTGTGCCAAATAAGGCAATTAATAGATTATATAGAATACGCTGCAATAGTATCCAGGTATATGCCTCAGAAAGCTTCAAAATATGTGCATGCAATCTTAAAATTAACGGTGATGCCCTAGCATGCTGGTCTTTCACTGATAGCCTTGTGACCTTTAAATTCTACAAGTAATTATTATGTTTAAAAAAACTGTATACTTAATCCTCTAAAGTAAAGATACTTCTTTTATCTTTCCTCCTCCTTGTTAATATTGTAATGCCTCACCCTTCGTATAGGAAACTCAATTACTGCATTTCACACACCAGCGAATTTCTTCCTTACGTATTATATTTCCCTAAGATATATCAGAATAAGGTAGTTCAGCCAAATAACGCCAACCTAAGAGCATATCTGATGCAGCTAGTAAACTATGGTAGTTATAATTCCAAAAAATGCTTGTGTCGAAACGTGCTTAAGTCCCCTACATACCAGTTGACTTGTATAAAGATTGGTGTACAATGAGGGCGGGAATTTTTTTAAAAATCGTTACATGGTAGCGTTATTAGGAACATAAGTTCCTAATAACGCGAATCTCTTAGTTGAATGGAAACTTGTGATGAAGACAAGAACAATGCTCAAGCACTTTGGTGACTACAAATATGCCTATATACTACACATTCAGTGTGAAATTCATGCAGTTAAGAGGGAAAATAGTTACAAAATAATAACACTAGCTATGAGATAAATTCTGAAACGCTTTCTTATTTAATCTAGAAAATTAAAAATAATGATAGAAATGTGTAAATTACAAAGGTATACATTGTGCTGTTATTAAGATATTCGCTGTGGCGTTATTGGGGTACACCACAGACGATCATATTACCACTTCATTTTCTTACATATTACAAAACTTTCGGTAGTTTCTTGTGCTTGCGGAACAACAAGACATTCGACTCTTTTTGATATAGGTATGACTTTTAGGGATTATGACTCACAATCGATGTGAAATTCAAGAAAATGTACCCACCTGATTTAACAACGACCTTCTTTGTCGAGACCACAGAACCAAGTGTGCGTCATGTCAGCACTCCTATGATCACTAGCGCAATTAGTTTCTGGCAATCCTGTTAGAGGACATCTACCCACAAATCCGGACTTCTAAATTCCTGACACCTGTTCTCGTTTCCAAAATACCTGCGAGTGGTGTTATATGGCTAAACTATTTTAGGAGAAATTTGATATGGCGTCACTTCTTAGCAAGTGTGTGTTCATAATTTTATCTAATACTGTTAGGAAATATTCCGCTACAAGCAATCGCTTTCCTATCTATTTTGAAATAGCGCTCACGCTCTTAAAAAAGGAGCTGTTAGGTAAAATAAATACAGTGAACTGTATGGTTGTTACATCTGAAATTTCATCCACAAGTCACATGTTTTGATTTTATATGTGGTAATTTACCGAGTGAAGCATTAAAATTATACTGACTTTTCGGAAGTAACGACGTTACCACCTGGGCTACGAGAGCTTGGTGATGAATAGTATAAAATATAATATCATACAGTAATTTCTTCATTCACTACGCAGGCAAATCAATAACGAAAGCGACGATAACGGACGAAGCAGAACACAGAAAGCTATGAACAGAGCATTGTGTCAAAGTGCTGTTCCTGCATAGTCTATAATTGTAGTTACAGATTCTTTTGGTGGGACCCACCAAATAAACTTATAATAAAATTTATATAACAAATTTGTGTGCGCAAATGAAAGTCGAGTATATAACAACTTTGCCGAGAACATTTAAAAATATTTGTAACCAGAAATTAGCGCCGAGTAAGGAGGAGCTGGTTTAGTCTCTGTTTGTACTGCCCTTTACGATGAAGGGTTTTAAGTGTTTCTGGCTCATAGTCACTAGGCTGATAGTGGGGCAAGTACCTACAATAATGACCGTCACCACTATTACTTTCTACCTGGCAGAAATATAAATATAGGTCTCAGCGGTGAACGGGAAACAACTTTCAGTTCTCTACTGACGAATAACTTGTGACGTGTAAATAAATATGTACAATTGCTTGCTTACTGAGAAATCTGTTTTTAAAAATACAAACTTTTGTTCTTTTTTCCGAAATTATCTTCTTGTGCAATGCGGGGAAGTTTCTTGGAAAACTAGCTGCTCCGCCCTTGTCCCACTGGCAGGTAAAAACGCATCATAAAAATACGTTAAAGAGATTGATATCTTTAAACGTCATCGAACAGGTAAGGATCACTGCTCTTGTCGCGGACAATAATTCCAACACGCACCACATGAAGTCGAAACCATTATTTTCTTTGGTTTGTTTCTTAGAACACGAAGTAGTCCGAATATATTAACTTCCACCTATTCTTTTAAGTGCATATTAAAGGTTAATATATCATTTTTATCTGTACTTGTGTTTAATTCTAGTATTGTAGTTTGTGACTACCTATTTCGCTATCTGTGACAAATTAGTCGATCTATTTGTGAAAGTGGGAAGGCATTCGTAATATTTACTTATCGTTATTTTAATTGTTTACATGCCCAATTACTATATTTTAACTATTCATTCAATGAAAATTTACTGTCTTACGATGTTTTCCATTCTTCTTTAATTCTTTCAGGAATTCTTTCATTCCTCGGTTGGTACAGTTTATCACATTATCCCATTCTCATCTGAAAGCGTAAAATATGATTCAGGGTGGGCGAACTTAAGATGCTTTTTTATGATAGTCATATACCTCACCGGTCGAAGCACTTGTTACAGTATATTTATTGGTAGTAGTTTGGATTCGTGGAACGCGGTGATTCAGTGGTAGAGTGCTCACCTCTAGTGCCTGGGGTTTTTGGTTCGAACCCAGCTCATAGCATGTGGGATTTGTGGTAGACAAACACCGTGTGCGTGGGGTTTCT
>JAGDQP010011164.1:34681-53770 GCA_022664845.1 Lepisma saccharinum
AGCCAAGTTCCTTGGTGACAACATGTAACAGGAACAAGGAACTTGGCGCGAGGTGGCAACAGCCTTAGGGTTGGTGGCGGTGGACGTAGTGTGTTTTAGGATCCCCACCACCCTTATAGCTTGAGGATCATGAACCTTGCCACCTCGCGCCAAGTTCCTTTGTTCCTGTTACATGTTGTCACCAAGGAACTTGGCTTATCCGTCTCAGATTTCACACCTTTTTAGGGCTAAAGAACTTGGCTCCACTTTTTGCACCTCTGGTGTTTTTGTTCGGATATTACTTTTACTTTATTCAAAACCATTGATGAAAATATTTATTCCAAATTTCCATTTCTTTATCCATGATAACAATAATTGTAACAAATAATAGAATTGACATGTGGATTACCTTTTACAATTCTTTTTAGCCATCCTATCATTATTAATATTAATTTCGGAGGGGGGGGGGCATACTCGATCCTCCCCTCCCCTCAATAACTACATTGTGAACCACTATACAACGTGACTGAACGTACGGTTCGATGTCTATAGATTTGAACTTCATTCCAAGGCAGGCGAGGTTCTAAGGTCAAAAATGGCCCCACGATAGGTAAGTTATTAATTTAGTGCTCACTAAGCGTAGTTGTTGCCATGTTTTTCCAAATTTAATTTTAATTCTTCTCAGATGGTCTTTACATTTTTCACTGTGTTACCAGGCGATTTCAACGCTAATATTTAAAGTAGTTCTTTGTTATTTCCTTCCATCACCTTTTCCCAGAAGTGGACTTAATAATGGATGTAACCTGACTTAAGCCTGTGGCCAGTGCAGTCAACAAATGAAATAATAAATAAATGTTAGAATGCAATCGTTTTCTTTTAAAAGAAAATATTTCGATGCGGCTAATCTAAAACTAGTCTGTTACTAGTATTGAAGATTATATGAAAACTTCTGAAGGTTAAAATTCTGTCAAAACAACCTAACAAAATAGGATTCTAAACTATTTTTCTTCATCTCTATTATGTGTGAGCCATTTCCGTCCCACGATATTTACTGAGCTGTTGTTTTGACTTGTTTTGGTTCCATAGGAGAAAGCGAAAGTAGGATTGGAAGTAGCCAATCTTTGGAAATAGCTTATGAAAGCGACATCCTATTGGTCGATAGTTGAAGAAATCTTTGCTATTCAAGTGGAATAGGAGAAAAGCCTTTTTATTTCTCCTCTCGCGCGCACGGTAGTGGCTCTCTTTCTTTATCTTGTCTTCAAGAGGATGTGTCAGGAGAAAGAAGGGAAAATGTGACTTCTGTGCCTCGAAACATTGAGATTTATCTCCCCATTTTGAGGCCAAGAGACGTCACCAATGAGGAACCACAATACCTCTTCATCTCCCGAGCGACATTGTTGAAACTATTGTTCCGCGCTGCGTGACAAGAAATTCATGGGTGACGCGAGTGGGACATATAACTGTACTTGGGAAGTATAGTGATATGCTATTGCCTATCTGTACATCTCTCAGAGCAGCATTACTAGTTTTTGGAATGAAGGATTTCATAACTTCCCCCCGTTCAAGAAGAGTTCTTTAGCTAACGATAAGAGTTCAAAATGTTACTCTATTCGCCCACTTTCACTAAAAAAGAAAATATCATGTTGAAGGGTGGAAGAAGAGAGACACGAGAAAGGGGTGAAGCGAGTTGAATTTCTTTCTTTCTATTTTTTGAGATAACAGGCTGTGAACAATACTTCTGTAAAACTTTTGTTGTAGAGAATTGGCAAAATCTCTTGTGTTTCGCTACAGAGAAGAGAAAGATGATATCTCACAGCTGTTAAAAGAGAAGTTCGGAGAATTGTTTGTGATTTCGACGGCTATAATGTGTAGAGACAAGAGGAAAAGAACTTGAGAGTAAAATGGTGCATAGTTGGTAGTTTAGCACTGATTTCAAAAGATATAGTTTGGGCATTTAAAAGCAGGAATGGTATATCAATATCCGGACGTCGTTTATGTAGGATATCTCAGATAAACTATAAAAAACTAACACCTCTACCTTATTTTAAGGCAACATTCTAGTTGTTTTACAAAATTAATATGAAACGGGAGATAAATCTCATTTGAGTGGTCAATAGGGTATTTAAATTTAATTTAATTACATGACTTTCGACTGAGTCGAACATCAAAATGAAATTATAAAAGAACAACATGGGAGTTGTTTGTTCACACTAGCAATCAAATAACTGAAGGAGTATAAGGAGAAGGAGTTTGTCATGAAAGTTAATAATTAAAAAGGATTCTGTTGAGTTGCCACACGAAATGGAAAATCTATTTATCCTGTTACTTGGTTTACAAAAGATTAAATAAATACAGTTACGACAGATTCAAGAGAGACTGAAAAAAGGAAAGTTTCAAATAGTTCTGTTCATAATATTCTGGACTAAATGTGAACTATTTTGTGAGTCTTAGTCTCTAAGATATACACTTGAATCTATTTAGTAGTTTATGTCATAAACAAACACACAAACAGATTAGAAAAACCCATGATCATTTTGTTATATATTCTTTTGTAGCTGTTATGCTGTGGGTTTATGTGAGACACACGAAAAAAACTACGGCCTCAATGCGGTAGCTAGTTCTGTCAATGATCATTTTTGGTGGAAGAGTGGAATGATCAGAGATTAGGTTGGTATGTGCTGTAACCAACTCATATGTCTTCGTTGTTTTTAGTGCCTTGACTCATACACACACATGACACAGCATGGTGGTATAATCGCTGTACATTTGAAAGGGATGAGAGACATTGATTGAGAGGAGGTTAGAATGGCTAAAGGATGGTGGGAGCGTGCAAAGAAGGAGACGGGGCGGGAAATATAGTCGTAAGCCTATTAATTCTGCTAATCCTCTTTACGTAGATTTTTTTGGATGGCCACGGCGGGGGAGGTAGGCTACGTTTTATTTGAGGATTTGTGGTTTTTGATAAAACGGAATTCAGTGTAAATGCAATGGATTGAAAGGAAAAGGAATTAAGTTGCGGTGTTTGCTAACAGAGAACAATGCCCAAACCATGTAATACCTCGTTCAACTACGACATGTTTAATATATATTTTTTGTTCGTTCGTGCGTTTTTACTAGTGAGTGTTACAGCTAATTCTGTTTGGACACTAGAAATATTAAAGGTACGCTTCCAGCAGACTTGTGTGCTCTTCGTGTGTTATTTTAGTACAGTATTTAACGTTTGGTGTAATGAAAATTAGATTAATTAAAATTGTTCGTAAGCACAATACTGGATTTAAAATTGAAGATGATTAAAACCTAGACAAGTGTAGAAAAGGACATTTTCAGGAGAGCAAGAAAAACTTCATGGCTTGTTCATACTTCCTTATACAGATGTTTCCTTGTTATACGCGTTACGTCTTTGCTGAGTTTGCAATATGAAAACACTAAGGATGCCTATATACCAACGAAGCTGAAAACCAGAAACTGAAAACGGTTCCACAATGAATTACTTTGCCGAAAAATGAATGTTGTAGTTCACATAAAGGGAAATTGCTAGGAGATTGCGACGCAACTCATAAGTAACCAGAAAACTATTATTCCGAGGAAAGGCAACATGCCAGTTTCATTTGAATTGAGTATACGAGCCGTTATCAGTTGCCTCGATTTCAATGTGAAAACTTATTTTTTTTTTCTTTCAATCTGAGAAAACATCACCCAGATTTTCGGATTACTAAGCCAATGCTCTGCAGCCAACTGAGCTATTGCCGCTCAGTGAATTTCTTTTATTTTCGTTACGTAATATTCATTCAAATTTAATAGATTAAGTCATGTATAATTGACATAGTTGATTGTAATTCATGTATCAAAACAATGAACAACCTCTACATATGCTTATTTTTAACATTTCGTCTGGGATCACTCACTGATGCCCACCCTCTTTTCTACATTGATGTTTAAGGAAAACACATATAGCAACGGTATGTGACTATTAACAGAAAACGACAAACCTTCAGTTTTACAATCGACCGCTAAGCTTCTATCTAGCGCTAAGTTGAGATCAAGTGATAATTTGCAATACAAAATTATGACTTTGCCTCAACTTAGCGCTAGCTAGATTAGCGGTCGATTGTAAACTCGGGGAAAGTGATGTTACAACACATTATATTTGAACTGATATTTAAAGTATTAAAAAATATAGATATTTAGTTTTCTATATTTCTTGATTTGAAGCAACAGTAAGTGAAGCAATATCTGTTAAAAAAGAAATTGGGGACACATTCGTAGAATCGAATCGAGAAAATCTCCAGAGAAGAGAAGAGAAAAAATAAAGATCTCTAAAGTAAGATGGGGTTAGGTAGAGAAACTGGATTTTATTTTTACTTTCTGGCTTGTAGGAATCGGAAAATCGAACTTGCGACCTCGAAGATGCCAGCAATACATTGTGACGGCATTGATGCTAACTGCTTAGATGTGACTTGAAGATTACAAGGGTTTCCCACGGAATATCGCCCGAGAGAGTTACTGTTTGGGAACAGACGGCTCCCTCTGGTGTACGAATTCAGGACTCCGTAACCATTTTTTCTTCTTTCTTTTCGTAACACGGATGCTACTGCGGAGGAAGAGAGAGAGAGAGAGAGAGAGAGAGAGAGAGAGAGAGAGAGAGAGAGAGAGAGAAAAAAGAGTCAATATAAAGAGTATCTCCGCTCCTTACAATTCCGGTTCCGACGTCGTTTCTTTATTGTCCTGAAAGATGGGGAAAGTCTTCTTGTTGCATTGCGTCTCGCTTTTAGACATGGCTATGTGTAATATATAAATAAGAACTTGCCTATTGCGGTCGATTTTGCAGAAATTCAATACAGGAGAATGGGTAGACTGAGTGTAATGAAAAATGCATGTTTCTCAACTTTCACCGTGTTGTATGATAATAATAATTATTATTCATGGTCCAGTCGGTACTGCGCTCGGCTCTTGTGTGAGCGGTTCAATGCTAGATTCCTGGTGGAGACTCAAAATTACAGCGTTGACCCCGCATCGTGAGGATCATTTGGGAACTATTTGAATAAAAAAAGTAGTAAACTGGGGTCACGAAAGTCAGACACGCTACGAAGAAGCGTTATACTGACTCCGTAATAACCTAATTGAAAGTAATACATCTGTATTACAGGCCAACACCTTTAAGGTCCAGTTTAGTTTTAATCATTTAGTGAAAATACAGTAACGTGGTACTTTTTAATGGTTGAATTTGAATTTATTTACGGTCTTTAGGCATTTATAGCTCGGGCGGAGATATAATAAGGAAAAGGATGCGGAAGGGAGTTGATCACGGCCTTTTGCCAGGTGTACCTAAAGAAAAGCCCTGAGGAAACCTCAATCAGGTAATCGGACGCTGGTGCCAAACCAAAGACTTCCAGAATGCGAAATCAATGCTCTACCAACTGAGCTACTACGGACGCTCGGCTTAACATGTCATAGCATTTGTGTGGTGTACACAAGAAAATCCGCGTTCAACTGTTGAGCATAAGAGTGACTCATTCAAAGTGCAAGTCATTTATGCGATGTCTAGAACAAAAACTTTTGGGCTTTTAATTTTCTTCTTAAAGTTATTTTGCATTTGCATATGATGAAAAATTTGCTCTTTGTGTACGGAACGAAGATTTCGGTTCCTTCACTTTTTTGTTGTTGTTGAAAACTGTGCCTTGTCCCGATAATATGTGGCATGCAAACTTCCATCAGCTTCTCAACCAAAGCTTCCACTGAGCTAGATTCAGTACAGTGGACTTTCCAGTCGACAGATATAAACACTGTGCGTATTATTTCTCTGGGAATACGTCAGAAAATTCTGTGTGCGTCTCAACCCAGATCTCAGGCATTGTTGTTCAGTCAATGTCAAGAGATATGGATGGAGAAGTGTAGTTTGAACAGGAGTATATAAATTAACTAAACTGCGTTGTGTAACTCATACCTAAAAGAAAGAGATTTGGGCAGGTTTCGTTTAAACACACATCACTTTAAATTTGTATTAAAAAACATACTAAATCTCATGTTTCTTTTATAAATACTCTGTATAATGATAGACAAATTGTTAATTGGTTAGACGGGATGTATGCAGGAAAGCCAACAGGAGACAGTGTAGAAGAGAAACATGTGTAGGTATTTTGTTTAATTCCTGCTCACTTTTTTTTGCAATACTTATTTTTTGTATCTTTACCCTGCGTTGTAGATTAAAAGTATACACAACTCTACATGCTTCTGAGAATTTTCTTACTTTACCAAATTAACTCAATTTTATTACTTTGTTGTATTTTATAGTGTTGTTAAGTTAAAAGATCTTCCTTAATTCTATACATGTAATAACTCTTGAACATGTAAGTGCAAGTCAATTATGGTACTTCTGGTATTTGTGTGTTTAGCGCGGCATATGTATTGCATTATTGTAATGTAGTACGTGACAAAGTCTGTTTTCTAGTTTTCGTTTTCTCTTACTGACATTTTCACTTCCTTTGTAAACATTTTAGGAAATGAGAATCCAAAAGGCCTAAACAGATGCGTGACAATAATTCGTTTTAACGAAATGCACGCAGAGATCGACAAATGGCTTCAGCGAGGAAAAGTGAGGGAGACGGGGGAACACGAAAGACAAAAGAAATATGACAGAACTACTCATATCAGTCAGTTTTCAGATGACTTTTCAGCACGTTGAACTGGCGTGCTAGGGTCTAGTTTCAACATTGGATTGAGTCATAGACATGAGCAGAAGTAAAATAATTCTTATACTTCAATAGAAACAAAAGATCATTTTGTACACGCAATATTGAATGAACTCGTGGAATGACAAACACACAAGATGGTTTCTCAAAAGTATGGAAAACTTAAAGAGGTAAAATGGCCATGTGTTTTCGGAACGTAATGACGAATGTTTTCATGTGTACAGTTCTAAGAGTTAGTTAAGATTTACAGAAACTGCATAATACAGTATAGTCTAGGAATATTCTATTTTGACTTCAAATAAGCGTAGATTTTAAGATCAATATTTTTCACATTATGCTTCTAAGATATTCTACGTTATAATTTTGCTATATATGCAATATTATGACATATCCCAACAGAATACGCAATTCCACACATATGCAAGAACATACCTGTAATATGTTACATGTCAAGTCTCTAGAATATGTACCCCTCTGGGGCATTCGGATATTCGGAGGAACCCAAATACAACAATAATAGCAATTTTACACTGGATTGTCAAACAACAAAACGAAAACAATCAATACAAAAACTGAAAATAAGCAACTATTGAATAAAGAACTATAGAAATAATGTATCAAAACATATGCAAAGACAGAAATAATGATCTCAACTTGAGACAGATATCGATATCAGGTTTTTCATAAGACGGTTTATATGGTAGAGGATAATCAAGATCGTTTGAAACTTCGTTACACTGAGAAGACAACCTGTAAAACAGAAAACGCTGTGCAATAGCAAGCCTGGGTGTTTGCAAAGCAAGTCGTTGTACCTTACAGGAACTCGAAATAAACAACTCGTGAATATTTTCACTGGATCTGACATGACCATTTACACTTTTGTACAGGTATTTGAAGTCCTGTATGGAGGTTTAATCTGAAGAGATTCTAAGAGTTTGTGTTTACTGAAATTACGTGTGGATGGACGCGAAAGCAAACGATAGTCAGAAAATAACTCAAAACTCTTATAATCTTCGACAGCACTATTGGAGTCGCCATCGCTCAAATTGGAGAACAATATTCAACATTCGGATATACACAAATCATCTAAAAAGTGTCCAAAACGCTGTTTTGATATTTCTTTGAAGGTACCATCTCTACATTTCCCTTGTTTAACTAAGGAAAAACTTTGGAAAACATGGTCGGCAATGGGACTCAACCTGTTTGTTCCCCCAGTGCCTCTCCGAGGCTCGCAACGTTATCAACTGGACCATTGGTACTGCCTACATCATGATTGTCCTCTTCTTATTGAGTGCTAGTCGTTGAAAAGGAAATTCCCTCATATAATACTGCCACTTCGCTTCGTATGTACTGCAAGAACTTAATATCATATCTTCATATTTTTCACTGTCACCAGTTAGTTCATCGTATCTGTTAATGTTTGGTTAATAACTTCAATAAACTTGAATGTTTTGATGAAACTTCCTTCAATGTTGAAATCAGTTCATCTGCCGGACATACACTCACTTATTTAAGATACTAACTGAAACGCAGGTTACTTTTTCTTTTTGCTAGCAGTACCTTTAATTTAATATTAAATTTTGCGGTTAACCAAAAGTGGGTAATTTCGAACTTCTCGTCTTATCCACTTAATCAAGACCATGGTGTAGTGATCTGGGACGCTATGTTTTCAAACAGAAAAACACAATTCCTGTTAGAATCCAAAGTAAGGCACTTCCACCTCATTCACACGAAATTTCTTTACTGTTATCTCTCTTTAAAGATCCCCGTAGAGA
This sequence comes from Lepisma saccharinum, assembly GCA_022664845.1. Lineage (NCBI taxonomy): Eukaryota > Metazoa > Arthropoda > Insecta > Zygentoma > Lepismatidae > Lepisma > Lepisma saccharinum. The sequence goes on from JAGDQP010011164.1 coordinate 43,125, forward strand.
TTTTATATTTAACACTGATACGAAAATTAATTCCCTAACACATTTCTTCATTTACATATATTTAGTTATCTTATGTAAGGATAGTTTCATTTGAAACACTTCACGGCGGAGAGGAAAGAAAACTAACTGCAGTTAGAGTGTTGAAACTCGGCTATGGAAACCCGAAGTAAGAAAACGGCTGCATCGAGCTCAGTTTCGTTTATTTATTTATTTAACAGTCAAACCGGCATCGCTGTTGCCATATAAGAGCAACAGTATACTCTTAAGTCTGGATGGGTAATAGCCACTGACTTCCTCCATCTTTTCTCACTCTGATGGAGAGAGTTATTTGTTACCGAAAGAGGTAGGGGAAATTTAATGCCCAAGCATACCCGCACCTACGAGTATTGGAGTACTGTGTACATTTTACCTCCCTACAAGAAAATGGTTAAGTGAGGTACCAGGGAAGACACACAGGGTGCCAGGGAATTTCCCCCTTTCCCACCCTACAAATGAAACTACTCTGACGTATGATTTAAGTAATCGACACTTTACCGATGAACGAATGGTTTCGCTCATCGCCTTATTTATAAGGGCTGCGTGTTAGATTCCCAGTGGGTACACATTTTACTTAGTGGTTCTGAATCCACTTCAGACTGTAAGTCCAGCCCTAGGGACGTTTTCCATTCGCTGTAAGGCAATGGAAAATTTCCGGTGGTTCACCATAGTGTTCTGACCAGAATACACATAATCATAATTCTACACTTAGCGATTTTTTTGTTGTGAATATATATTAAGCATGCAGGTAGTACTTACATCAAAGTAGATTTTAGATTTTTCTGTTTGATTAAAAATATCATTTTGGTCACCTGATGGTACTTGCGAACTGCCAGAAGAGAGGAAGGGTAATGGCTAATGATAGTTTAAAGAGGATAATAATTCTTCTTTGCAAGGAAGTCACATAGACGGGAACATTGCGTGTGACTGTTGGAGAGGGAGTTAGATAACTCTTTTGCTCACCTTCGCCGTCGTGCGTTGAAAAACAATTGTTGGACGAACAAAGCTCAACCGAAATGTGAGGAGCAATGGCCTACAGCCTCTTCTCAAAGAGATCACGAAGTGTATAGGACTGTGGTTAGCTGCATCCGGTTAGTACTTCTTCGTCATATTTTTTCTTTAGATTCTTTTGCTTAACTATCTTGTGCGTGTTTACGTTTAACTGCCCACTTAATATGGGTTAATCATATGACTCCTGGTTACACAACCATTTTTCTGAATTTTTCCAAACATTGCACTATTAGCTTGGAATCCCCTCCCACACACACAAACATCGGAGACCATCTACTACTACTACTAATATTCAGTCCTCGTGGTGCAGGGAGTAAAATTGCGGACTTCGGATCGGCAGTGGGTAGGTGTGTGGTCCGCAACTGACCATTCTAACTACGATTTTCCAGTGTTTCCCTCAGTTTCACAAGCTAAATGTTGGGATGGTAACTTCAAGGCCCTGACCAATACCTTCCCAGCCTCTGCCTAACCCATCCTGGCAGAGACAAAGATGCCTAAGATCTTAAATTAATAATAATAGTTTGAGTGTGATAGAAATCTCCTTATAATAATCTATAAGGCACATTCTACACGAGCGGGAAAAACATGGCGGTTTGAAAGCGAGCAAACAATCATGTACACGCTCGTGTAGACACGTACATTTAAAAGCGTGGGTTTTGTTGGAGCGCGTGGTTGCGTATGTTAAACCCTAGCGTTTTCCTCGTTCGTACAGAAGGGTTCTAAGGCATAAATAATATTCTTTTACGAACTTTATGTCCTAAGTTTAAAGTTTAATTTAACATACATTAGATATAAAATTTAACATTCTTGGAAATAAAATCAACTTGTTCAGTAATATAGTGTTTAATCGCATTCACTAGATAAAAAGTAATACAAGATATTAACGAAAGTAAACCCGTCTGCTTTCGGGAAAAATATATAAAACTCATTTCCTAAAAGACATATATTACAAATAGGAATAAGTACGATCATATTAACCGGGTTTGTTAATGAAAATACAATGTATCTTATTATTATTCTAAATGGTGACAGAAAATTAATAATTTTGTCACCAAGTGAACTTCAAAAATAGTTTCAAGTTCTGTTGATTATTCATAGGAAAAAATTTCTTTGTGTTTGGGAGTTTTCCTCTCTTTCTGTATATGTGCTTTTACTTATATAAACTCTCCTATGATTCTCTTCTGTGCTTTGTACACTGAAAGGTTTATAAATAAGGGAAAGTCCATAAAGGAAACACCAAAGGAACCAAAGGGGAGAAAATGTATATAAAAAGAAAATAGAAGATAGTAGAAAAAATAAAGGAAGAAATATGACGGTGGTCTCTTAGTAGTTTCTGGGCAGTACTGAATAGAATCAGGCGTCTTCTTGAAAAGTGTTGACGGCAACTTCTGCTGCAGTTGTTGGCATCGCCTCAAAGGGACTTGGAAGGTGAACTCAGGAGAAAGCGTTCGTTCGTTGCCTCTGAATGCAGACAAAAGTTTTGTATTCCGTTTGTCGCTCGGCTGCGGTATCCACTTTGATTGTAGAGCGGGTGGTGGTCCACTCCCGGGGGTTTGTGGTTCTTTCGGTAAACACCCCACGCATCAACCTAGCAAATCCGATTGCCGCCCTTCTGGATTCCTCCATCTCCTCTTCTTTTTTTTTCTGTGACTTCATTGCTTGCCAAGCGAAGTCAACGAAATGCCTCGTCTTATTATGTTTTTTTATATATATATATATTTTCTTGTACTTTCTTTTTCCTGCTTTCTATGGCTTTCCTCCTTTCTGTACATTGTAATTCTTGTTTCTGCTTCTTTTTCTTTCTGTATCTTTTGCTTCTGAGTTTATAAAGTCTTTCTATGGTACCTTTAAGGAATGTGAAATGAAAATTTTGTGCTCGAATTTTAAAGGGAACTCTGCTGTTACTTCCTTCACCTATCGTCTTATATTTCTTCTCACCTTAACAATTGTGACGTAAGGCTTTCTCTAAATAAGAATCATGTTCTCTTTATCTCATATATTTTACGCAGTTTATTTTCAGAAGAAGGGTTGAGGTATTTCCAGTAATTTGTACACATTATTTTGTATATCCAGTCCTCGTGGGGCAGTGGTCAATGACTAGGATTTCTTATCGGGACTGCGGAGGCGCAGCTTCAAATCCGACTACCGGCCATCCTGAATGAGATTTTCCAAGATTTCCTAAATTTCATCAGACAAATTCCTTGTTTCGTGCAAATTGCTACGGTCACCGACACTACTTTTTCATTCATTTTTCCCGGGAGGGTCTTCGCCAAGGAATATTATTCTTCAGCCTTTTGACAGGTTAGGTCATTGCTCTCTGTCCAGTCTATTCATGCAGTTTAGTTAATTAAATAATGTATGACAGTATCTCGTTATCTATCATGTAAAATAGGTAATGTAACTGCCGTAAAGAATGAAGAAATCTCAGCCAGAAATGCTGTCACCAAGATTTGAAACAAGGACTTCCAAAAACAAAGAAAACCCTGATCTTTCCTGTCAGTTGTTTTATGCAGTTCTCTAATACATTGTCGATATTAAACCTGACAGTGATTTTGCAGTTCCATGCAACCCCTTTACCAATCTGTCTAGGTCATGTCAAATTTCTATAAAGGTTTCACCCCTCCATCTCTCCTCCCGTGGGTGGTTTTCAGGAAGCTCTCGTGTTATAGAACAGTAATGACTCATCTCTCTCTCTCTCTCTCTGTGTGTCTAATTTGGACTGTACTGCTTCTGTAGTCCACGTATTGATTCACTCATAGCAACGTTTATCATGAAGTTCGGATTTTTTAAAATGTAATTTCGATATAATTGAGTACCATATTTTTCTTAAATTTTTGGAAATTTCGTTTGGATATTCACTTCCAAACTCAACCGAAGTTATTGGAAGCTTGTTTAGAAATTCAGAGAACAACTTCCCTTTTCTAGAGTTTATAAATTATTTTCAGAGTTTAATAACATTTCTCACAATGTTCAAAAGTGTTTCTAAACTAAATAACGCACGCTGTTCAGTGTTTTGAAAGCCTGTATAATTGTTTCGACTTTTTTTTTTTAATCTATCGTGCCCTGGTGACAAATGCATTGGTGGCAGAGATCTCGTGTGAGCAATTTCAGATTTTTAAAAGGTTTTGGAGGTTCCACATCGCCTTTAAAAATATTTTTATGTAATCCGCACAACATGTTACTAAAATCGGTTCTCTAATCGCTCTCAGTATTTTTTATTGGTATGCGCTTGTTTTATGTGTTTATGATAAGAGTTGATTGGGACCCGTTTTATAGTCCAGTCATATTACGGTTTTACCAGGGAATAATTAGCTAAAAAGGGATATTTCACATTTCTGTAGCTAGTACTCAAACAACATATAAAAGATCAACACTCGTGCATGCTGTGCTTGGAAAATGGCGGCCGATTTTCATATTTTTGATCGTATCTCGGTAACCGTCAGAAATACGAAAACATGTTTGAAACAAAAGTTAAATATCATAAAAAAATACATATTTTTGGTTCTTATAACGTTTGTACTATCTTTTACGGTTTTCGAGAAAAACTTAAATTAAAAAATCATTTATTTTTGTTATTTTTAGTTTTTGGAAGTTTACCATGTAATTATTTTTAACACGTAGATTAATCTCCAATTCTTGTGACTTTTAATTTAAATTTTCCTCGAAAACCGAGATAGGACAAGAGTTATAAGAACCAAAAGATGTATATCTTTAACATTTGTTTCACACATTTTTTTTCATATTTCCAACGTTTACCGAGATACGATCAAAGAGTGAAAATCAACTGCCATTTTCCAAAATGGCGGCCGCAGCACAGCATACACAAGTGTTGATTTTTGACTTGTTGTTACTGGGTAGTAGTGCTACACTTATGCGAAGTATCTACTTTTAGGGAATTATTTTCAGGTAGAGTTTTTTTAACGAAATATGACTGCACTATTAATGTAGTTCTTATAATTTTAGCCGTATTTAATCTCTGAAATGCCCCAGCAGTGCCCCATTTCATGATAACAGATTTTCTACAACTATTCTGGGTGAACAGGGCATGATTTAGATTATTGAAATCGCCATAATAACTTAAAAAGTCTTATTTTAATACTTTGAACAAGTCCACTTCTTTGTCGCTCACAATCTCTATTATATATTAAAATAACCTAGAGGTCACCCACTTGAATGTGGCTGGACAACGAGCTTCTCCCATCTGCCTTAATTAAGGCTTTTAGCTCATTCACCTTTTATTTAAGTGAGTAGTCGCACTTTAACATCCCATGAACAAGTCTATCCCGCGCTTCGCTTCCAAAGACTAACGAAGAAGGTTCAATTTCAAATAACTCGTATACTATTTCCACTCACTGATTTAACATAGGAAGCAACGAATATTACCGCCACTAACAACAGAATTTCTTATATTTTTTTTTCCAATTCTCCTGAACTGACACACTTCGTTAAGTTAAGGAAGATCAGTAATCAAGCACGTGAACCAATAAATCATATTGTGATAATACTTACTATCCAGTCTGACTATTGGAGGAAGAAACTCATGCACTCAGGTTTGTTTGCTGACACTTCGTATTCTTTTCCTTCTTTATTCTCTCCAGCCGAGTCTTCTCATTTCTTGATTGATGTCGGTTAATACTGAGATTAGAATGTTTTCTGGGTGCGTGAGAAACCATAAAGTTGCTTGCATCACTTTGTTCCGAGCGACTGTAACTCAGTTCCTAGAGCACTGGAATATCTATTGCAAGGTACTGGAAACGACCGCAGTAGCCGTCCATCTTGAATGGGAGTATTCCAGCTTTTTCCTCAGCCACAACAGGTAAATGGTGGGATGGTATCTACAAACTAGCACCTTTCACCCACTCTATCCGGGCTGAACCAGAGATGCGTATAGACCAAACACTACTTTGTATAGAATATGTCACAAAGTTTAGAAGGCAGGAAGCGTGAAGGTTGAATGAGGTTCCATAGATACCTGGATCCTTCTCAAATAGACAGGATCACCTTCATTAAAAACCAAACAAGCGCTTAGACCTGTATCACATGCGTTGCTAAAGTGCACAAATCCTCAGTTGGATTTCCAGTGTTCATGTAAAGACGAAGAATAATTATGTTGGCTGTCGTGAACCATCTCGACTGAACTATCGGCTGATTACGGGCGAGGCTTCTCGATCCTTACCGTTGAAAACCAGTTTGCAAAATTATGATAAGATTTCTTGATAGGTATATCCGATGTATCATCGATCCGATCGAGTGGTATTTGTTCGAAAGAACAAAGCGGAAAGTATTTAAATGTAACAGTTGCTTTACCTAATGGTTCGGCATGAGTTGTGGATCATTTTGTTCTTCCATCTTATCGTTTCATTATAATGTCTTAGTGAGAGCATGTCTAAGTGCAATAAGTACACCGCATTTTCCACGGTGGCGCCGATGATAGTTTAAATCAAATGAACTACACCATTTTGTCTTTCTAAGTCCACCACTGTCCCATCGCAGCCTAAAACCTGAAGAAGAGATAAATAAATCTTGTTGTCATTAAGATAGTCAACGATGCTCCTGACGGCTTCATCCGCGTGGGCTAACTCAAGAGAAACGTGTCCTATATACCGCATCCGTGGCCCTTCGATCAAAGTTATATGTATCTCACTTCCGTCTTTTCTGTATAAGCGATTACCTATCTTTCCTTTGACTGTAAATTAAGATAAAAAAGCCATTATCCAATGTTTATAAAGTAGTAAAGCCATATTATTGCAACAAATTTGATTTGATTATGAAATTGGGCATTTTGGGGACATTTCAAAGATTCAGTAAGGCTAGAACTGTATTAAAACGGGTTCCAATCAACTTGTTGACCAGAAACGCAAAAACAAGACCAGGCTAATAAAAAATACAGCCATGGAGCGACTTGAGAGCCTATTTTAGTAATATGTTGTGCGGGTTGCACAACCAATATTTGAAAACCGATGTGGAGCTTCCGAAACACCAGAAAAATCTGAAATTGCTCATACGGGATCTCTGCCACCAATGCATAATTTTTGTCACTAGAGCACGAATGATTTGGCAAAAATGTCGTTTTCGGACACCCTGCCTAGCTTCAATAAATTCAGTGTTTATGTGTGGGTCCAACTACACGACACGAATTTGTCAAGACTGGCTTATAAATATTTGCAGTATAGTCAGAGGCCCCTTGTTTCTGATTTAAGCCCTGCTTCATCATGAAGTCATCTTCAAAATCCGTCTTTAGGCATGCCTGAAGAATATTTATCTGATGCAGAGATGTCGAGAAGTAACTTTATATAACTGCTATTTATAGTAAGTAAATTAATTAAAGATTACAGGGAAAGAACAATCGAAGTTAGTTCTTGAAAGTTGTGAGAAAACACACATTTTAAGTTGTAAGCACTTACATTTAAATTTATTTTTGGCCCTCTGGCACATTATCGACTTACGCCAAAGTAGGGATGGTATCGAGACGAGACAAGACTGACATTAGTTTCGTTCTTGTCTCGAATTTTTGGGGACGGTCTTGGTCTCGTCTCGACCTGAAAGGTCCGGTCTTGGCCTTGGTCTTGGTCTCAGTCTTGATTCTAAACTTTAGTCTCGTCTCAGTCTCAGTATTGACACGTTGGTCTTGGTATTGTCTCGGTCTTCTCTCGCAAGTCTGGAGAAAAGTGATTCATAAACGTCAGAAATTACCGTCCTTTGACTCATTTGAAATGGGTAAGCAGGATTTTTGATTTCATCTTGTCAGTACAAGAGCAAGACTATTAACATGATATTACCATTTTTTTTTTTTTTTTTTTTTTTACATTTTCAGTTTGGGATGTATATTAGAAATAATATTCTGAAAAAAGGGAGAAAAACATAATGATTTTAAAGTAATAAAGGAGCTTTAACTAGTAAATATAGAATTCCAAAAAATGCAAATATTTCTATTATGGAAACGGATTCATGTTATACCACAAATTACGAAATTCGTATACGTAATATTGAAGTTTTGCTATTTCTAAATCCTAACTACATTGGCTGAATGACTGTTACATTAAAAATGAACACATTTACATTTTATTTGAAATTTTCTACCAGATAGATTTTTAGAAACAAATAAGAAAATCCCTTGCGGCAGGCCTACAGACTGAGGTAGATCTCGAAGTTTTATTTTATTTAAAAAAATCAAATCTCGCCTTATATGGGCGCTATCGAGAAACTAGTTATTGATTTATGGAATAATCATCAAGAGCTTTTCAACGATACCCCACAAGACGTGGTTTTACAAATTTCGAATTACCATCCCCACCCCCCACTCGTATCTCCACAACCCCTGAATCGTTGGTGCCACCGTAAACTTCATAGGGAATACTATAATTTATGCACACAAAGTTTCCCTCTAAACTCCATAGGAGCTGATATATATATATATTCAAAATTTCAACCCCGTCCTCCCGACCACCCCCTTAGGCCGATTTTGCTCTTTAACGAACTTAGCCGAGCTATTAATCCTAGAAATAACATAATAAAATTTGGTTCAAATATCTTCAAAATTACCGATCTCAATAGGTAGATTTTTCTTCGAAATCTACTTAATATAGTCCAGTTTGTAAAAAAATATACTTATTGCCAAAGTTTGTACAAGGACATAATCGAATACAAAGAAAACTGAAATATTGTTTACCGAACTTCACATGAATTAATTTGTTTACAATACTACTCTTTACTGATTTGTTTTTCAAATTAAAAGAACCAAGTCACATAATCATAGGTGGATTACAACTGTAGCATACATAGAGCAAAACGAAAAGAGTGAAATATGTTCCTGGTAGGCGCTACTTGTAAATAAGATGGATACAGCAACGTATTGCTTCTCTTGGAAACTGAAATAAGCACAGTGACATATATAAGCCGTATCGTTAGATTATAAGGTCACTTCAACAATCCTAGCATACCATATAATAGACAGATAAATTTAACTTTACTGTATCTTAAGACATACTTTGTACATTAAAAATAATAATAATAATAATGCTTTTATCGAATGTGCAGTTGTATCTACGTAATGGTTAAATTATTTAAAAGAAAAAATCATTTTTTAAAAAATATTGTTTTAGAAAATAAGTAAAAGGTGTAAGCAAAGACCTATCTTCCAATCCAGATAGTCTGACTTTTTGACGTATACTTTATGGTCTTTACCGTATCAGTCTAGTAGAGGTTCATGTAACTAGGAAAGTGTTAATGGAAGTGAAAGATTATCAGTTGGTAGAAAGCATGGGGATGAAAATTCGTGGAATAAAATACATTTCTGCACTTATACGTCCCTGAATCAATCTGCAACAAATTATTATTATTACCGTCCAGAAAAAAGTTAACTTAAGAATAGTAGTTTTAAGGAATTTATCAAATGTATAAATTCTCGTTAATAGAATGTCTCAATTGTTTGTACAAAAATAAAATGTGAATTCGAACGAGAATACGAGAACAATAAATACATGATCATTCAAAAACAAAACAAAACATATTTAAAGAGAATAATTACTCAAAATTCTGTTTATATGAATGAGGCGCGCATGAGCTTCTAAATGTAAACAAAAAGGGGTAATGAAATTTATCAGAAATACAGACATTCATTTAACTAGAGACTTTAGTATCGCTCGAGACGAGAGCCACGAGAGTCAAGTTTCGGTCTCGTGTCGAGTCTCGAGGAAAAGGTGTTGGTCTCGATTAGAGTAAGTCACGACGCATGATGACTCGGTCTCGTCTCCATTCCTAGACCTTGGTCTCGAAATCGAGACGAGACCGAGATTAGTCCATCCCTATGCCAAATTGCCTAAAGGTCTAAGTGAAAATCCTAACAACTTTCAAAAATGGACTAATCGATTGTTCTTCCCCTATACTCTTGAATTGGTGTTGCAATGTACCTTCCACTTTGTTCTTATCAATATAAGTATCTAATATTGAGAATTCATATTGTCTGTGATCAGTTCTCGCGGAGTCATTGAAACTCAGTCTACTTAGTCTGTTGGTTTTGTCTTTCAGTGGCGGCTAATATTTCAAAATTCACAGACATTTGAAAATTCACTGAGTCAGATCTTTATGTGATGACTTTTGATTGGGAAAGTCTATAATGTATTTGACGCGTGTTCGTGTACAGTGTTTCACTTTATGACCATCTATATATGCTTTGTGTATCCGAATGCAAAAAACTAAAATGTATTAGCTACAATGTGTAGAAATCGATTTACATTTATCTCGGTGGAAGCCATGTAAATGAGAGTGCACACTTAACGGATATTTCAGTTGAGTCTTGCGTGACAATTGTACATAAATAAGTCTGGAAAAAGAACAAAAGTAGAACAAGAATGAAGAAAAGATGGGTAATTAATGCTTAGCAGTTGCATATTGTTCACAACGCGTCTAGCTTCCCATGCGCGATTGTCTAACTTTCTTTTTAGTTAGTAAGAATAAATCACCCTCTACAACAGCGGCCTTCAGTTAATATTTGCTTACTTAGCACGATATAACGAAGGGGGTAACAAAGAAATTCCTTTTCTGATGGAGAAGAAATCATTTTTAGCTACTTTCACATTTCTCTCTGATGGAAATGAAGC
>JAGDQP010011165.1:1957-45847 GCA_022664845.1 Lepisma saccharinum
ATATATATATATATATATATATATATATATATATATATTAATTTAACCAAGAGATCAGTCCGTCTGAAATCGTCCAGCATGGTTGCTTGACTTCTTTACGACAAAAATATTTATGTCCCTTATGTAAGATTACTTCAAAACTGGTATTCTTTTATTTTTATATCTCAACCGATTTATTAATGGTGGCTATTTTTGTACGGCGGCGCATGCTAAAATTTGTGTTTCCAGTCGTTTACGGAAATTGTAATATCTACGGACTGATTTATCATAAGACATTCAACAAAAACATTTTTTCCTTTAAAGTCTGCTTGATCCTTTTAGTCCTTAGCATGAAAAGGCTAAAACCTAATCGAACTGGTTAAACTGGTATCCAAATACAATTGTTGGAATAGAAAAATATTCAGGTTTTCAATGTGCTTTTTCGCACGGAAGAGATTGGATGTTAAAGTTGATTTTTGTACATTGTTAGAATGTCCAAGAGTATAGCATGATGACAGTTCGTGTAATACACGCAGACCTGAAAGGTCCCAGGCACCACAAGCATGTAGACATGTATAGAATGGCATCGCAGCTGAAAGCCAAACGGAAAGAAACAGTTCTCTGGCAAGGAATTAGATTTTAATGAGACATGACCCCAAGGGAGCAAAAGTTATACATACAACAACATGGAGAATCTGGCGTCTGCTGTGGTGTTGACCATTAATATAGCATGTGATCACTGTGACCCCTGGCAGCTACACAGTGGAATGCTTGTAATCAGAACGTTGATGAGGTCAGCTGGAATACGTTCCCACTAATCTCGAAGGGCAGTATGGAGGTTTGCAATCATGCGTGGAGGCAGCTTTCCGGCTGTAATTCGCCTTCCCAATGCATCCCACGGATATTCAATGCATCCCTCCTCTGAAGAAACTCCTCTACCAGGTTGTCTCGATGAAAATGAATGATGGACCCACTGCACCCTGGCACATCCGTACATAAAGGTCAAGCACCTCGTCGCTTTACCACCTAATAGCGACAGTACCGCCCTCGAAAATGTGTAGTTCTGTACGTCCATTAAATATTATGCCAGCCCACACGAATGCAACACCGCCACCATACCGGTCCTTTTCCGTGACTTTCTGTGGTTTGTAGCGGGTCCCCTGTTCTCTCCGTACGTTGCGAAGTCGCATCGGGTAGTCTGGAGTAAAGACCAGCTGTATGTAACTCTCGATATAGAGTTTGTCTTGAAATCCGTGGTCTTAATCGTGCTGTTAGATCTAATGCCAATTGCCGGCCAGTCATTATGTCGTGCGGTTAAGGTTAGATGACAATCCTGCTGAGGGGTTGTGACCTGTGGGTGACCTGGGTCCCCGTCGGATGTCTCCAGTGGTTTGAAACCTACTCCACAGCCTGGAGATGACAATTTGCTCCATATTCAGCGCTTGTGCAACCTCTGTCTGTGTTCGCCCCACTTCCAATAAACTGATTATTCTCCCCTGCAACACAGGGTCCAAATTACGTTCTCGTGGCATGTTTCAGCCAACAGCACCCACTCGCACAACAGACAAACACCTCTGCAGTTTTCGCGAGCACTAACTCCACTGAGGTGTGGTCAAGGATCCTTGGTGTGGCGCGCTGTTCTCCGGGGGATGTACACCATGTGCCGATGCCCCGTTCAGATGGCACACTAGTGCCTGTGTGCAGAGGTTGATGGACGTCACCATGTTACATTGCTAGCATATGCCGCCTTTCTCGCACGCTTCATGCATTCATTACCCGTTTTTGTCATTATGTTATTCTTTTGGACATCACCCCATGAGCATTTCGACATTGGGCCAACGATGGCGCGATTAGCGTATATGATCAAACCGACGTCGGTTGCAGACATCGACCCATTGCCAAAATTACACTTTTTCCGGAGTTGGTACTAGGGATGGCCAAAAAATTTCGAAAAAGTTTGTGTATGTCGAAACGAAACGAAACATTTCGAAGACGAAACTTAGAAAAAAAAACAATACAGGAAAAACTAGAAATTGTTCGAAATATAAAAAAATCGAAAGACGAAAAAGGAAAAGAACTTTTGACGAAACAAAAAAAATCCACGAATAAAATATTTATTTTAATGCAGTTAATGTAACTCACGGTACTTTGATATAACTAATGTTTCTCTGTAGTTATAGATATAAAATTAGCTCTAGTTCTACGTAGGCTGAAGCTGAATGTCAGCAGATTTTGCTTATTTAACAGTCAGTTGCAGTAGCCGCATTGGGTATTCATTAATGTTACAGGTTTTTCTTATACACGTGCTGTTTATGAGAAATATGGAAGAAGGATTGAACTTAGGGAAAGTAAAGTCCCGAAATACGTTCAATATGTACGTACATTGGTTACGGCTGAAGAGAATTCGGCTATTCTACGAAATCTGTTTGTCTCAATGTGATTGTGAACTCGGTTTCGTGAAACCTACATCGTTCTCATTTACCGCTGACCATGGGCAAGTCAAACGTATTGGACCACTTTACTCGCGACAAGGGCAGTTCAAAGTGCAATTACTGCGACATATTAATCTACAACAGAGGTACAACGACTGGTTTGTGGTATCACTTAAGAGCACGCCACATAGGTGTTGTCCCGAGTACAACCCGACAGCAAGTATTAAAAGATAATATCGAAGAAAATCCACATATAGTGCAGCCAAAGAAACAAAGCTAAGAGATAAAATGTTACAGCTTGCAATAGATGTATCACTGGAAGAATGGTTTGTTTGTTTATTTTTTCTAGCATTTATGAATTTATTTCGTAAGCTCTAATTTTATTTTTACATTAACTCTTCAATACTTCTTATATAATTGACCGAGCGTCAGCTAAGGTCTTCTGGTCGAGACGTTTGGCATTTGTGTTGTCTGTCTCTATACATACATATATAAATAAATCACAGCCATATTCAATCCACTAGTGGCTGAGGCCTCTCCCCGAAGGGAGGAGTTGGTCTACTACTCCCACGCTGACCAGACGGGTTGGGAGAGGAGAGCCGAAGCTCTCACTGTGATCGCTACCTCTTTATTCAGGTAGCTCCCCAATTGGCCTCACGACACTGGGTGGACGCCACACAGGCAACACCATCTGGAGTACTGCAACGGTCACCCGTCCAAGCACTAACGAGACCCAGCCATATATATATATATATATATTATGGACTGTTTTTTTGTTACTTATAACTTATAAGAGCTTTATAATATTGATGGCCACAATTTTTCGAAAATAGAATTTTTCGAAAACGGAAACAACGATGCGAATTTTTTTCCAAAAACGATTTTTTTCTTCGAAAAACGAAAAACTTTACTTTCGAAAATCGAAAAACACTTTTTTCGAAAATAGCCATCACTAGTTTGGTACACCGGTGGATCATCGGCGGTTTCAGCTCTCCTCTAGCCATAATCTCGCCCTTACCCCACCTGATGCCGGATGTTGGGCAACCTATTTCTCGCCTCGCGTACATTATCGGAAATGCTCGATACCTCAGGGAGACTTTTTCTCCGATACAAACTCTCTTTTCTTGACTCAAAACTCTGTCAAAATACCGTTCATTTGCTTTTTATATATGGATGTGCTTGCTGAGATGTATCCATGTGGGTGTAAAAGTGAAATTTTCAAGTCAGTATATAGAATTAGGGAGTTGTCTATATATTATATAGAAGGGTAAGTCAATCAACAAACAGGAAATTCACTTTTCACACAAGAAAGGGGAACTGATCTTCAGTCATAGGTGTGAAATATACAGTATGCGGCAAAACAAACAATACCGAAATGTGTGCATGTGTCGCCCGCATATGCGTTGTGTGTACCGCTCGTGACGCTTTCTGTGGTCTTTGGTTGTGTTGAGAGGTTAGCGAAGAGTGCAGTTAGCGTGGTGATAATGGTCCTTACAACAGAGGAGAGGGTGTTTATCGTGGAGCACTATTTTCGGTTATACGGAGTGGGGTGTTCTCGTGCCTTTCACACTCCCCTTATCTAAAGGCCCGCGATGTCTACATGTTGGTCATGGTGAAACAATACGTTTTCCAGTCGGATGACCCTCCTACGAGTGTTCCCGAATTACGGGAAAAGATAAGGCCTTTTTCCTCTCGTAACTGCAACCTGTATTCATTAATATGTTAAACAATTTGCAAGATCGTTACAAGCACTGCGTGAGATATGAGGGTGGACATTTTGATCACTTGCTGTACTGATGCACTAAGATATAAGTTTCTCTAGTCACTTCGCATGTTCTGTTGACCTATATTGATTTCGGAGCTTGGTTTGTCAGTTCAGTACTGTTTGTTTTGCCGCATACTGTATGTACACAAATCTTCAATCTATGTAGCTCGTATATACTGTAATCCAGTCATAACAATAACACGAACGACGGAAATATTATTCATTGTAACAAATTTGTCGCCTGTTGATGAAAGAAGATATAAATCAATGTAAAGAGTAGGGGGAAATGTTCTCTTGTGAGTCAACCGTTCGAGACTGATGGAGAACATATGACCAGTATAACTGATTGAAATAAAAGCAAATAGAGGATAAACGGTCTCGTAAAAAATTAAATTTAGGGGTTGGAAACATTGCTCATTTATTAAAGTAAATTTTCACTAAATTTAGTGTTTTATTGGGGTTAGCAACACTATAAATTCTGAGCATTTGTCTGCCTAACTACTTATTAAGAGTCGGAGGAATTACGACCATTCGGTACCCGGACCTCGGAAATTTCTGACCATCAAGAATTCCACGATGATTTCCCGTCTCTAAAATATAATCGATTTTCGGATTTTTTTTCTTCCCATTGCGGTTCGTCCACACCCGCATACCTTGAACAGTATTAATGAGGATAAATAGTGTGCTAAAATACAAAAAGAAAATCGTTACGTGGTAAAAGATAAACCTGCATTGAAACATCTGTCACATTTGTTAAAACTCTGATGATTATTTTAGTTATGAAGAGGATATTCTGAATCTGCAACGCTACTTTTGTTATTGTTATTCACGAATCTAAAGTCTTGATTTTAAATATCCAGAAAAAAAAGAAGCCTCTAGATTCCTTCATATGGACACACTGATTTGTGATGTTTCGTACAATGGTAACCGGAACCGCTAGAGGAAACCAAGAAAATAAGTCTATGTCGAGACATGCGTCACAGTTAACAAATTACTCTTATTATCATTTCTTTCAAAGAATGAGAATCCTGAAATGAAGGATTATGACGCGAGTTCGATATGAAATCAAGTATCAATCCGCCAGCATAATATTGTTATTTTCCTAACACACACGAGTGTGACACATTGAACTGTACTTAGCAATACTGGAGCGCTAGATTGATATTGAAAGATAGGCGCAAGAGAGAAGATTTTACGTTGTTGGTTCGTTTTCAGTTTAACTAAAAATGAACCAAATTACCAGTTCTACCTGAGCTCTTTATGCTTATCCCCTCCCGCCCCCACAGGGTCTCTTTCCTAAATCCGCCCATGCTTGTAACGCAATTGAGCATTCCACTATGATATATAAAAATTCATTCGTCTGACTACTACATTGACCACTATCTGAAAGCGCTACTGGACTGATCGATGTCATTAAAAATGTAATCAATCTCTGAAGCAAGGGAGCGAGAAGGACAGTTAATCTCGATCGTCCACTTCCAGTCTAAACCAATGTGGATCAAATTTCCAGTACTAACTCAAGTTTTTAAGCATGCCAGATAACACGTAAACTTACAGCAAGTTTGCAGAAGATTTAGCATTGCAAGTCTGCAAACTTGCTACCATCTTGCAGCAAAGTTCCTAGTTGACATGTGATAAAGTTGCAACTAACGCCAAACTTTCTACAAACCTTTCACGTTAAACTTGCTACAAATCTATCTTGTTTTTGCTGAGGCATTTGGCGGCAAAAAAAAGTCAACTGTTTGCAGTGAAGTTCAAACCTAGAATCTTCAGATTTGTTTGTTGCCCGTCACTCTAACAACTACTCTATGGTTTGTTATGAAGATTGTTTCTGAAGTAAAGGAATGCATGTAGGCTTCAACACTGGTATAGTTGATTTTATCCTGTGTTAGAGCTACGAAACCTGCTTCATTGATTTTTTTAAAGCGATCCTTCTCAGGAAAATCATAATGATGTGTAGGAGAAGTCAGTTTGATATGAGCAGTCCGAAAATATGAGCAGGACGAAGCTTCTACCCCCATATCTTCCACATGCATTGCGCAAGAGCGAAACAACAAAGTTGGTAGCCTTGTTTGGAATTTCGTCGTTGACGGGAGTGGAGCCCAAGCTAGTGTGCTGCTATTGTTGTGTAATAAAGGGGAAGTTTAAAGATACGTACAATTAAAAAATGTATATTTTTTGAGCTATAGTTAAATCAGGGTAATGGAAAATAAGCTGCAACGAGGTATTCATTCGTTATATAAAATGTATCACTTAATTTATAGTCAGTTCCGTTTAGGAACACAACGCCAGTCGTTTGTTCAATTCTTTGTGAAAACATAGTTGCAAACTACAGTTCATTTTTTTAAAAAACACTAGCAGTCGGTGAAATATGAGCTTTTAAATTCAGTTTAATATGAGCACGTATAAATTCACTGAAAATAATGAGAGAAATGAACGTGAGGAGCTTTTGCATGTATTAAATAGAGCAGAAAATCTGTAATGACATAATAATTGGTGGATGGCATTTAGTACCTCCCCCAAATTAATCAAAGACTATTACTTTCTAAAGTAAACCCACGTGCAGCAGATGTTACTAAGCAATATTCCTTACAGTATTCGAATGTATAGTCCTATTTGATCATTTGTAAACTAACCTAACGTATCTAACCTAAAGTCAGTAGTAGTTACAATATCACGATTCATAGACCTAATCACTACCAAATTATTTGGGAAAGATACTAAAATGCAGCCAAATTTGTAATCACATGGATGACAAAGTCTGCACTCCTTTAGTTCATAATCAGCCTAACCTATTATGTTAGGCCACTTCTCGTCAATTTTCGGTTTAGGTCCTATTGCAGGACTCTTGATCATCCTACAATAATGAGTGTAACAGGAGTCAATGGGAGCCCGAGTCCAGCGTATCCCAAGCCGAGTTTCCCCCAAACAAATCATAGGTCTATTGTAAATGTTATATTTTACCCAAGTTTTAACTCCAGGTAGGGCTAAAGATATAGTGTTTCTGTTCTTTTAGTAATTTTTTGTTTTACGTAATTCATTTGAAGTTTTTTTTTTTTTTTTTTTAAGACCTGCGATGTAAAAAGTCTAAGTTTTGTAAAAAAAAAATGGCCAATTAGACACTTCTCCCTCTTGGGGAAGAAAAGTCTAATTGTCTATTTTTGTCAATTTTTTTACAAAACTGAAACTGCGGCTTAGACTTTTTTTCGTCACAGATCTTCATTTGCACATTCACAGGACTAATGTTCGAGTGTGGTTTCACGAGCATGAGTGACTCTTCTTTGCTGATTATTGTAACCTTTAATTGTATTACCTTTTACTTTGTATATTCTACTGTTATTTATCCTTTTTCACTTGCATTGGGTGTGCACATATTGACACAGAATGGTGCTCTATATGCCCTATGCAGTGCTCATATTACCCTTGTAGGCTTGTACCATGGGAAATATGAGCAACCTACCTTAGCCCCGGTTCACACATGCGATACGGCAGCCGTGCGGCGACCGCGCGGTCGCCTCACTCAAGCGTATGGGCCATTGAAACAAATAGAGTGGTTCACACATACTGCGGATACGGGACGGTGCCGCAGACCTGCCGCATTGCCCATAGCGGTGTGGCGACCGTGCGGCATCCGCAAGTCCCTTACGGTCCATTGCACAGCGTTGGATGGTTCACACTAGCGGCACACGAGCCGTGCGGCTTGTGTCTTTTGGAATCTTTTTTTTTTTTTTCTTAATCTATTATTTATTTCTCAACTGTTCAATTATAAAAATGGAGATTCTTTATATTTTTCTCTATTTTAAGTAGATAATTATAAGTTCAATAATAATAAATAAAGTCTGACCGAATATTAAAATGAATAATTGGATGTATATATGGAAAACTTATTTTGTATTGAAAAATGATGTTATCCTTACTTACTTACTTGCTCTATGGTTTACGAAACTCGCACGTTCATCGCCACAGTAGCAAGAGATCGCCAGTGGGCTCTATCCTGGGCAAGATCGAGCCAGTTTTCACTACAGACACTTATTTCTCCAAGATCCCTTCTAATATTGTCCTCCCAACGTCGTCTCTATGTTCCCAACGGTCTCTTTCCCTCCGGTTTTCCAATCAAGATGGAATATAGTCTTTGTTTTTTTTTCATCCAAACTACATGGGCTGCCCATTTTACTCGTCGCGATTTAATTATTCTTACAACATCAGGTGAGTCGTACACTCCGTGGAGTTCTTTATTATGCAGTCTTCTCCATTCTCCAGTCATCTCATCCCGTTTTGGCCCTATATTTTTCTCGAGACCTTAATTTCAAACACCCGTAATTTATGTTCATCTGCTAGGGTCGTACTCCAACTTTCGCAACCGTAAACTATTACCGGCAGAATGACAGTTCAGTATATTTTCAATTTCAACTTCCTTGATATTAATCTCGGAAAAAATTATAAATCGGCCAGTACAGGTTCTTCGAAGTGGTAGAGTTCGAGTCCTAGAGTGACATAAAAATTGTCAGCCTTTAAATAATTATCTAGGAAAAAATGCAAACTTAAACAAAATAATGGTAGCAAACCAGGGTTGGCAAAAACTGTCCGCCGCCCCCCAATTTTTTTTTTTTTTTTTGTTGTTTAAATACTTTGCTTTATTTATTTATATTACATAAGTTTGTTTCTTCTTAATGTTCTTATGCAGCAGCGAGGTTATGAAGGACAGGACCTACAGCTAGAGCTCAAAGTGGAATCCGAACCAGTACTCGCGATTTGCACCTGAGAGAGATTGTCCTCCACCTGGACTCGAACCGGGAATCCCTTGATTACAAGGCGAAAATTATATAAAATTATCGCAAATAGTTTAATATGTGAAATCGTCACCATGAAGTTCACACTATTTGTGGCATTTTTGCTTTTATTTATTTATTTATTGGTTTAAACCAATTGATATTTTGAAAAAAAAAACTGGTTTAAACCAGCCAACCCTGCAGCAAATCCCCTCCCCTTATAAACTGTCACTCCCACCTACATGAGAATACCTTCAGAACTTTAAAATTTAAACACTTGCAGGTACAATATTCTCACTATATGGTAGGAATATTCCAATGAAAAGAAGAAGAATAATAGTATGGATGGAATTGTCTACGAGTTTTCTTGCTCGTAAATGCACTGTAAAATACGGTTTCTTAAAATTAATAAAGCAGTTGTTATTTTTGCACTGAGAAATAATTTTCATACAAATGAAATATCAACATTATTTTTATTTTTAAAAACAAAAAACCTTATCGGTTTGAAAATAGGACTACTGATCTTATTTTAAAACTAGCATGTTCTCAATTTGAATAAAAAGAGAAACTTGAAATTTCATACCTAAGAAAATTATTTCTACTATTGTACGAACGTGCGCATCCATTGCGAATAGTTCTTTAAACTGAGATTCGTCCTTGAACGCCGCAGAGTGTTCGCAGACAAACCGCAGCATGTGTGAACTGTTTGTGCGGTTGCCGCACGGTCGACGCACCGCATGTGTGAACTGTTTGTGCGGCTGCCGCACGGTCGACGCACCGAATGTGTGAACTGGGGCTTACTTTCCTCTTCATTACTCGGATACCAGAGTATGTACAACTGTGTACTTTCTAGCGTTGTTCAAAGAAAATCCTGTCTTACTTTCAGTCATATTTTGACATTTTTTAAATAAACCATTTTTGAGATACAATCGCATTTTCATCAACTATCAATCATATTCACCTGAATTCCCCTTTACTTTACTAATCGGTTCGATGAAATATTCCCATTTTTGGTCTTTGTAATCCATTTATCTAATCAATAATTAGATAAAAGAAATGAATAATTATCTAACCTGAATTGTTTAACTTATTTTCGAGAAATGCATACAATTTTGAAAATTGTGTAAAATGTTGAAAATTACAAAAGAAAGTGGAGCAAATATTTACAAGTACGAACAAAAAGAATAATAATAATAATAATTTTTTATTAGTCGTTAGACAACTATTTACAGTTGTAATAGACTTCGTCATAAAAATAATACAATAAAATATAGAATTATATAATAAAAGTTAAGATTATACAATATGTACGTAGTTTAATAATGGTCCCTTAAATAAGTTTCAAATTCACCTACGCTATATAGGCAACTATTTTTAAGCATATTTTTAATATAGCTGTCAAACCTTTTCTGATTCATATCACGAATAAATGACGGTAACAAATTAAAATATTTCACTCCACAGTACCTATAACTATGTTGCGTCTTACTTAGTCTTACATACGGCGTATCCATATTATCTTTCTGTCTCGTATTATAGTCATGGATATCGGTACGTCTTGTAATTTGAGCATAGTTTTCTTTGACATACATTAAACTCTGGTATACAAATATCGATGGTACAGTCATTATTTTATATTCACTATATAATTTTTTACCAGATACTCTTTCAGATACACCCTTTATACATCTAACCGCTTTCTTTTGCCATTTAAATACATTTAAAGCCCCTTTAGAATTTCCCCAAAATAAGTTACCATATAGTAGATGGGGATGAAAAAAAGCATAATACGCAGAGATCAATAGGTCTTCTCCTACAGATGTCTTTAACTTTCGGAGCATATATAAAACTCTAGCAAGTTTTTTACACATTTCGTCAGTATGTCTATTCCAATTTAGTTTTGCATCCATATATATACCCAAAAGTTTGACAGATTCAATATTACTATCATTAGCATTTTCGTGATTCAAATTGAAATAGAGTGCAACAGTTTTTGCAGCATTCAAGGTTAGTTCATTATGCAAAAACCAACTTGAGGACGCTATTATCATTTCTTCATTCTTTTCTTGTAGTGACTTTGTGTTTTCTGCATTTGTAATAAAGGTGGTATCATCAGCATACAAAACAGATTTATGTGGTAAACAACTAGGCAAATCATTCATATATACAACAAAGAGAAAAGGACCAAGAACCGAGCCCTGCGGTACTCCAGTTTGTATGATTAATTCTTCTGACTTTACATTCATAATTTTAACAATTTGATGTCTATTAGTGAGATACGATTTAATTAAATTGAGTTCATGACTCTGGATACCATAAAACTGTAATTTTGATGCTAAAATATCATGTGACACACTATCAAATGCTTTACTTAAATCAACTAGAGTGACACAGGTGTAAGAGCGAGATTCAAACCCTCTTATTATTTCTGAAACAACTGATTCAACTGCTTTTATAGTGGAAAGACCAGTTCTAAATCCATATTGCGACATATTTAAAACATTATTCTGTTCAAAGTACCTTGACAACTGCATTTTCATACATTGTTCAATAACTTTAGAAAATATTGGCACGAGAGAAATCGGACGATAATTATTCGGATCGCTTTTATCTCCTTTTTTATGAATAGGTATAGTTATGGTAATTTTAAGACAATCAGGGAAAGTACCTTCAAGGAGTGTCCAATTAACAAGATATGTAACAGGATAGATAATTGTGTGTATTATTTGCTTCAGTATAAAATTTGATAATCCGTAGTAATCTTCACTATGAGAGTTTCGCATATTAAGAATTATTTTCAGTATTTGTTCAGGTGTAATTTCCATCCATTTAAAAACTAAACTATCGCTCTGTGGTATATTCTGTCTAAGTAAATAGTTTTTATACTGGTTTCTGTTGTCAGTGTTATTACAGTAGGTAGATCCAGCACGCTGTGCACTATTTATAAAATGTTCGTTAAATTCATCCGGAGTTATACATTCATTAGATAGCCTATTCCCTGTTTCATGTTTAATCACAGACCAAGCAGCTTTGTACTTATCATGAGAATGTGATATGAATTCTTCATTAGCTTCTATTTTGGCTAACCTAATTTCCTTTCTGTAAAGCTGTCTTATCTTTTTGTATCTTTCCTTATCTGTTACGTTGCCTTCTTTCGCTATATAATATAGCCTAATGACTTTCTCCCTCAATTCGGCCAGTTTCGTCGTAAACCAATTTAAATGCAGCTTATTCTGTTTTGACATACCCTCATTAACAGTTTTAACCTTCCTTGGACAACACTCATTCAACCTATTAGATACATTCCTCACAAATAACTTCCAAGCTTCAGATACATTACTGCAATTTAAAACTTCATGTACATCAAGTTCATTTAGCTTACTCCTTAGTAACATAATATTAGTTTCGTGTAACAGTCTATAACTTATTTGTTTAGTCGTAATTTTATCGTTTCGTGGAACAGTAATAGTAAGCCAGAGACCTCTGTGATCTGATAAGTACGGTTCTATAGTACCACAAGCTAACTCAGGTTTCTGCATATTGGTGATAGCATTATCTAAGCATGATTTCTTCCTTGTTGGTTGATCATTGATATAATAATAGTCTAGAGATCTAAGCGTGTCACAAAATACATTTTTTGTCGGAGTATCATTTAGTACATTAATATTTATATCCCCCATATATATGACCTTATAATGCTTATATCTTTCAATATATTTTGTAAGTTTTTCCCATTGCGTTATGAACACACTAGCATCAGAGTCAGGAGTTCGATATATGGATAAAACTATTAACTTTATAGTGCTAAACAAGATACCAGTTACCTCAAATACTTCATCCATACTATAATTATTAACATCTAAGATTTTGTAGTTAGTTATATCAGATTTGACGTAAATAGCAACTCCTCCATGACTAAGTGTTTTTCTACAATATATTGTAGCTAGCTTGTAATTTGCAGGTATATACAGGTTAATTTCGTCTTTTGATAGCCAGTGCTCATTAACGCACAAGATATGACACGGAAATTCGTCTAAAAATATATCTAATTCAGAGAGCTTATTTCTAATGGATTGTAAATTAAGATGTAAAAGTAGGATGGGTTTAACAGACACAGTATCCAGATTTATATTATTGGTTGGGTTATTTCGAATTTCGTTTGCCAGATCTTGTAAGTTATACTGCAATGGGTGTGCTAGATTCGATTTATTTATCTGACTCCATATTGACATACACCCATCTATGAAGCCAGATTCTCCATTCCGTTTCCCTGCTCACGTCCGTGCATTTCTATTACCCTTCGGTTCATATCAGCATCTATTTTCTGTGCTACCTTTAATATTTCTGTACTTACATATCTCTTACCTATATTATTAAGATGGAATCCATGATTTGTGTAGAACCTTCTACCGATATGATTTAAGTCCACCAGATAAACATTTTTAAGATGCTTAGCTAACCTATAGATTTCTTTGTTCACACGTTCCACTTCTTTATTGACAGACGACCAAGGTGGTAAATCAAATCGATGCGGAATTGTAAATATAAGTACATTTGTACACAACAACATCTGCAGTTGTTTTCTTAAATCCTGCAAGAACCCTTTCGCTTGATTTTTTGCAATATCATTTGTCCCTGCTAAGAAGACCACAAGATCGTTCAAGCCCATACCTTTACACTCATGTGGGACTTCCTTACTTATGTCCGCAAAAATCGCTCCTGGTTTTATAGTACTAGTTATTTTGCTATTGCTTTGATTAATAATTTTTTGTGTTACTCTTTTTCCTTGACTATCTCCGTAGAACTTAATAACACCAGTGTTAACCGAAACATCATTTCGTTTACCAATTCCTTTGTTTACCGGAACCTCACTTTCTGTTCTGCTAGTTGATTCATTTAACATGTCCTCATCAGGGACCGGAATACTGTTATTTTTTGATTTGTTCATTTTAACCTCGTTTTTATGGTTCTCAGATTTTTTTCTACTCTTAGCCATTGTGCTCCACATACCTCTTGAGGTATCACTTTTTTTTCCAGGCAGAGGAGGCCAAATATTGTCTGTAATAAAATTACTACTATTTGTATTAGCACCCTCTAGTATTTCTAGTTGCTGTTGAAGAAGGGCATTTACCGCCCTCAACGACTCAATTTCTTCCGTCAGTTTCAGAATAACATTTTCTATCTCTTTTTGTTCTTCACTATTTATCTTACTTTGCATTGTTTCATAGGTGACCGTATTCTGCTTACCTACACATAGCTTACATACCCATGTTAGTTGGGGGGCCTCGTCCTTGCTAATTTCAGAACATTTAGAAAAGTGATACCATTTATCACAGTAATCACAAATTACACCATTTCTAACAACCCGCGTGCATTTTCCACATTTAATATCTAATAGTATTTTCGTTTGTCTTGAGCATGAAATACCTACATCTACCTTACCGGACGTCATTATTAGACATTAACTAACACTTGTCAAAAATTCTCTACCTTAGACAGATATATGCTTATGACCAGACTCCTGCTAATGATTTTTTTTTTTTCCTAGACAATGAGTTCACTTATTAAAGAGAAGCAATATTATGATATGTTGAGCACGTGTATATTAAACTCCAGCGATAGGTCCGAAGAAAATAGACTTTGTATGCAACACACTTTATACACCCTTGTACATGAACTTGCATGTAGTCACTGTCGACACATATGGCATTGATTATTTATTTTATTATTTTTTTTGTTAAATAATATAACCACACATGAAAATACACTTAAAAAAATATTCAGCACTTCCTTCTTTCAACCAAGAAAATTCTGAATGACGAAATAGCGTTAGTTATTCATGCAAGAAAAAAAAAATCACATCTAGCTTTGTAGTAAATTGTTAATTATATATCTATTACCAGGCTTTCCAGTTAGTAATACAACACGTTACTCCGCTAGTAGTACGCCAAACCGAGAGTTAGCTACAAACACTGTAATTTATCCTTCACGTAGCTAAAGCAGATTACTAAGAGATTTCATGGATCTTTTTTTCTCAATTTAGTGCGGCAGGATTGTTATTACCAATTTTGCTGTGATTTTATTGTGCTATCTGGCTTGTATCGCTATGTGGCGCGTTTCTTGTTTTATGTCTTAACTCGCACTAATTCTTCTTAAGGCTCAATCCAAGTGGGTTTTCCCGCCTTTTTCGTTTTACGTCAATTATTCGAATGTCAGTACAAGACAATGGCGGTTCTAGGCCGGGGGGCGTGGGCCCTCCCAGTTTTTTGCAGTGAAGATAAACTAATATCCTCAATTATCTTGAAATATTTAGTATAATTAATATTTATTTTGAAAGAAGTTTAATGTTATCGATTCTTGAACATGAAATGAAATGTACCATGATAAGCTTCTTCTATAAACATGGGGTGGGGGAAGGAGTCACAGCGTATGTTAGAAACTGGATTTTGTCGAGTTTTAAACGATTTTTTCAATTTCTTAGAACAAATTTCAAGTAGTTATTTTATTGTTTTTTGGTTATGTAACACAGTATTTTTGTTTTTAAAACCTTTTAGAAATCTTCACTATCAACAACGTTGTAACAAAGGGAAGACCACATCATCTAAAAATTTAATTTATTGCTTATAGGCAATGCGGTGTTATTTCGAAATTATACCACCAGTAGCTTATACTGAAAACGACAGAACGCTAATCGTTGTCCGACTTACTTCTTACTATAAAAATAATATAGGAAATTCTAGTTCGACCTACAAATAAAAAGTAGAAATCTTTGTTGCTGTTTTTTTTTTAAAAAATCATCTTATTTAGATCTAAATTGGTGTTGAATTATACAATATATCCAGTGTGGTATTTATAGATTTTTAAGTGTGTGTGTCTGTGTGTAGAGGGAGGGACTCTTAATGCTTTTATGTAGTGTAAAATCTAATCGTCATTTTATCCCGTGTAAATTTGGCAGTTAACTATAAGTTCCCCTCTGTAAATTCCATAAATTCCATGCACTGATGAAAACTATTAAAATGTTCACTTTTTTGCTTCAACTAATTATTGTTATCTCACTGAAAAAGGTTTTAAACTTAAATATTTCCTTCATAGATATACCTAAAGAGAATTAATATGCAATTTTAAAAAAATGACTGAAAATGACTAATGTGTATTACACCCACCCACACAAACAAACATTTGTTGGGTCATTGTCTGAGAAGAGCTTGTACTGAAAAACGCATTGGAACGAATGGTGGGAAGGCAAAAGAGGAAGGAAAGAGAATGTAGATTATGGACAGCATCAAAATAGAAACACTTTATATATATATAATATGCAACGTTAAGAGCTGGGTTTTTTCCCCCAGTTTTTTTTTTCCTCTAGAACCGCCACTGGTACAAGAAAACAGAAATTAACTTTCACGGACCAAAGTTCCTGTCCTCCTTCAATAATGAGTATAATTAGTATTTATTAAATGCTAGTAGTAACTGTAGGGTTGTGTGCAGACACTTTTTGGACATTATTCTGTCCCAAAAGTGTCTGCACACAATCCTGAATTTACTATCAATATTTTATTAAAACTAATTCTACTCATTGTTGAAGGACGAAACGATCTTCGGTCTGTGAAAGTTAATTTCTGTTTTCCTCTACTGAAATTTGAATAATTGACGTAAAACGAAAAAGGCGGGAAAACCACTTGGATTTAATATTATTTATAGCGTGTACTATTCTATGCACAGTCCGGTACGTGCATAACTCATGAAATAAATAATAAATAAAAAACAGCCACACAGCGAAAACAAGCGTAAAAAATTGGGTTAGAACAGAAAATTTTGTCCATATTGGTTTAGACTGGAAGGAGGCGATCAAGGTTATATGTTTGCCCTGGCGTCTATCTTTCGACGCTAGCCGATCACTCCAGTATAATTACGTAGAGCTCGATGGTTGCAAAGATAAATAAGTTACCTAATTTTCTATTATTTTCCATATAAACTTGTGCATTTCTTACGTAGGCTACTCTATACTTTAGGTTATGATGAAAGTCTAATAAGAGTTGCGACTGTTGTTAGGAGGATAAAGTTATTTACATTGGCGCTTCGTAATGATTTATAGCTGTTCCAACAACACGGAGAAGACCCTTATCGTGTATTGATGTTATTACCGTCTTGAGCGTCATGAGTCAGTCAGTCTGACATGCGTGGCAAGTAATATCCTCATTGCAAGTTCAAGGTTAACTGCTCAGACACATTTGTCATTTTTTTTTATATCGTTGTTGCCAAGGAAAGACAAAATCAGGAAACTGTTTTTTCCTTCTTTGTCTATCTGATTGCATTGAGTGTCACATGGAACAAATACCACTCGGAAGTTGCCAAAATGGCTGCCCAGCCCTGCGCGCCGATCTAAAAAACAAAAAAATCTTGCCCCGAAGACGTCGTTCTTGCGGGAGTAATTCCGAAGTGGGTGAAAACACCCAAGTTTATACCTATTTTGGATGAGCCTTGATTTTCTCTTGCGATGCTAAACTTCACCTACCAAGTTTGGTGCAAGGTTGTGGCAAAATTGATGAGAACAAACATGTCGCATGAGCTTTGATTTTTGTTTACCTTATTTGGCATATTAAGTTTGCTGCAGAGTTGTGGCAATACAATAAAACTGCATCAAACTGGGAAAACATCTTTGCCGTCTGTTAGTAATCTGCTTAGCAACATGAAGAATAGATTACCCCAGTTAACATCGAACTTGTCGTGAGTTTGTACGAGGTTTGGCATTACAAAAGGAAGCGAACGGGGGGAAATATTTATAAGTACGAGCATAATGAAGTTAAAAAAAACTTTTTGTGGAATCCCGGCGTTCCAGTTAGTAATCCAACAGGAAAAATCACTTTTAGTTTATCACTGTAAGAAAACCTCAAGGCTAGTCGAAACTTTTTTTAAACAGGCGTGCTGTTTGGTCTGGGAAATTGACAGTCAGTTTGAGAAATGCCATTGACACGAACAGTAAAGTCAGCATCATTATGATACTCTTGAGGTGACTTGCAGGTTGTGAAAAATCACGAATCAGCGTTCTTCGTAGCTCTACTCTAACACAGGATCAATAAGCTTTCCCGGTTTCGAATTAAAATCTAATATGTGGTTTTATCTTCTAGAGTTGTAGGTTCGATAAGAATAGTAACCATAAGTCTGTCGACTTATCTATATTCAGTTTAGTGACTATCAGAAATGTGTATACTTCAAAATGTAAATCATCCCTTACTCTGTTATGGATAGCTTAGAGCGCTGGATGCAGTAGCTTAACTGAAGCCATGCTAAAAGGGCAAATGTAAATTAACCTAACTGGTCGAGATTGCAAAGTATCGCGAAGTAAACTAACGTGGAAATACTTTGTACAACCTAATCTAATTGCTCTCGAACCTACGACGTTTAACTTTATCCAAACTAATCGAATGCAAACTAACCTAACGTATGCAAATTAGTGTAAACTAACCTAACGTTGGCAATCTGTGATACTGTACATGTATAATGTTTTAAGATGTGATGAGTTTGTAATGTTCTTATGTTCAAGTTTATTTATATATATATATATATATATATATATATATATATATATATATATATAAACTAACTTAGAAGTAATTTTGGATACTAACCATAACTAACCTGTTACTGATTCACAGTTGTTACTATGTAATCGAATTAGAAATGTTGACATCGCCGGGGTAGGCAGATGAGCATCGGATATCTATTTGGAGGATGTTAGATGGCAGGATTTCTAATATGTCGGTTTGATACAGGCTAGCACAAATTATATTTTGTCTTCTGAATGGGAATATTTGTTCTAAGGGGCCAAGATACTATTTCCGTAACATGCCTAAATGCTAGAGCCTGCACGTAGTTGTTTTTAGTTATGGTCTAAACCAGTACTGTCAAATGGTTTAGATATATGTTATACTGGGACAAGTAAATAACCTAAAGGGGTAGACACATATACAATCAGTACAAATAAAATTTTAACACAAGTTGTAGTTCTGCCTGAATAAATGTCTTAATAAGTACCTTGCTTTTGCTTTGCTGTTTGCTAGTCCACCTGAGGAAACTAAGTTTTCTCGGGGCAAAGGACTATATAAAAATCGAGTTTAGCCTCACCCGCAAGGCTTGGGTCAATGACTGAAGGCATCTGGATTGGTTATAACGTCTATGATGCAACTCGTCTGACTACACATCTACCTACTACTGAGAAACCGACTGGAGCTGATCACCGGAGTAAAACCACATATATAACATCGTACGTCGTATTTACATCGTACCTTTACCCATTACAACTCTACTAGCCAAATAAATAGTAACCATTTATAACATCCAGGAAACATTTACTAACCAAATCATTTATTATTGAATTGGTACCATACCAATCTCAAAGTATAGCCATGTCCAAGAGTACAACAATGTACACAAGAATTAGTATCCATCTATGTAATTCCATCATTACATTTATGCATATGAAATCTAATATCCTTTACCTTAGTACATTAAATATATGATGATTCCTCGTAATTAGATATTCGTCTTCCGAAAATACTGTTTTCAATACAATTTCCATTTACTTAAGATACTGAAAATTCAAATACAGTTTGGTCCATTCAAACAATAAGAATCTGATTTTCCGTAAAACATAAGAAAGTTCGGTTCAGTTCAGTACTAACGACAGACTTTTATTACAAATCTATAGCTATGCTCATTGAATCAAAACATTAGATACAGTTTCTTGTCTTCCACTCTGAACTTTTTGTCAGATTTTTGTAAGCTGAAATAACAAAAAAACATTTAAAATGAAAATCAATGAAACATGATCAACAAAAAACAAACAGTAAAGATACTACCCCCTTATATACTGCATATATAAAACTATATATGCACTTTTTATACTAGATATTCCTCATTGAGTTGTTGCATTAGCTCCTGGTGTTCTGTGTATAAATGAAAGCCTAAACTAAATCTTGGATCTTCACTTAGATTATTAAATAATAGAAATAATGAATATTTGACATTTACAAAGGTTTGCACTTTTGTTTGTTCTATATTTTGATTGGTTTGAACTGTAGGTGATATCTCTTGAGAGGTATTGTTTTGGTTCCAGTTTAATTGACTTCCAAAATCAGGTAATGAGTCTGTGGATTCAGAGTTTATATTGCTTTGTTCCCTGCTAGAGTGACTTCCGATATCAAGTGAAATTTCTTTAAGTTCACTGTTAGTATTGTAATGGATCCTGTTGACTTTGTTTCCCATACCAGGCATTAACTCTATTGATTCCTTTGAAGCACTGCATTGGTTCCGGTTGAAACCTAATACCTCTTTAGATGATTGACCTTGTATTCGTAAATCTAAATTGTTCTTTGTATATTTGATTTTTGTATTCCCACCGCTAGAATGGATTTGATTAAGAGAATTCAAGTTGTCATTAGTAGAAAGTTTGAGGTGTTTGGCATAAGAAAGTATCTGTTCTGTTCATTCGTTCCAATTGTCGCCTTTAGTTCTCACAAATATTTTGACCCAATAATATGAATGATTATATTAGTTCGCATTTCTTTTCTCATCCATTCACCTTTTCTGTGAACTAAACTTAAGTGAAATCTCTTAATGATTTAAACCTTCAGTGAAATGAAATCTCTTAAACTGATAGGTAACCAAATCCATTAAAGTAATACAGTTGCATCTAGGTATCTGTTCAGAATGTATATTCTTTGTTTCACAATTCCCTACAATGAAAGTTTCCATAACTTCAGTGTCATACACAAATAAAAATATTGAAGTGTAGTAGTTCCATAATCTCTGTTTCACATTTCAATCACAATAATATGTAATGAATAGCAATAATGAGCAAATTAACAATAAATTATCACTATGTACAAATTAAGAAATTAACAAAACAATAAAAATATTTTCTTTTTTCCATGAACTAAAACAAAAGTATCTCATTACTTATCTGTCTCTTCACTTTTCTCTCGCTCGTTTCCTTCTTTCTATTAACCCTCACACTTAAAATATTTTCTGGGTTGTAACTGTCTGGTAGACCTTAGACACTCCTTGTTCTTTGATGGACTGTCTTTACTCTTTCCGTCATCTATTTCAGGATGATGATAATTTAGGTTCCACCAGTCCATATTCGTGTTATTTTTGTTATATACTGATACTGGGATTTGTCTTGGTCCAAATGTGCTGTTTTTAATCTGCCATTATGTTCCACGTCGATTAGTCGTTGTCCTTTATATTTCTTTACCCAGACTGGAATGTAATGAGGTGTTTTATGAAGCAAGTTTCAACACCATACTTTTCTTCCCAATTGTGGTAGTTGGCAAAACAATCATACAATTTTAAATATTAACTTTGAAAATTCGGGGAAGCAGAATTTTACCCCCCTGAAATCTACCCCCCGAGAAAAACGTAACGTTACAAAACTTGTGGAACAGCTGCTCTTAGAATTATGTTCGTGGCCGGAAATTTACCCCACCCCCTCCCAACTAATTATTACATAGCCGATCAGATTTTGATTCATATGATTAAATTAGAATTGTAATAATATTAATTTAAATCCCGACTCGGAATTTTGCCCCCCTAGTGTTTTAAAATATACTAGAAGGCGGAATTTTACCCCCCATGAAATATACTCCCCTTGGTTTAAAATAGCGGAAGGCGAAATTTTCCTACCTGAAATGTACCCCCTAGTTTTAAATAGCGGAAGGAGGAATTTTACCCCCCTGAAATTTACCCTCTTAGTTTAAAATATAGTGAAAGGCGGAATTTTACCCCCTCCCTGAAATTTACCCGTGCCATTAAAATTATAGTGGAAAGTGGAATTTCTCCTCCTCACCACAAGTGTCTCCATTACTTATGTAACTGAACCACCTGAGCATTTGATTTTCGTTTAAAATAATGAGTAAACAGTCCCTCAATTCCCTGAGCAGTTAAAATGATGATTGAATAATTCGTGTTTTATACTTAAATCATGTAAAAATAGGTCTGTTAGAGTTTGTACAATGAATTAGGTTACATTAAGGGGTTCACCAAGGGGTATACTAAAGCACAATCTTAAACCTTTTCTCTATTGAACTAGAAAGTGTGGAATTGTGAAATAAGAGTATTTTGAAGTATTCCGACAGAAAAAAGCTTCAATACGGTTTATAGTATGATACTGAAAAGGCGACAATGGTACCAAAATAGAGGCGGACAACATCGAGGTGAAACGACTCAGTCAAATCCCTTGAGACTCTCGATCTCGATCGAGCCTTGAGAAAAATCTACCTTTGTCCAAACAGGACAATTGGCTGCAGATTCTGTGCGTTTTCTCCCATTGGGTGATCGGCGGATCATGGGCGTCCGTAGAAAAATTTCCAAGGAGGGGCAAAGTTTGTCATGTTCCTTAGTACTCTAAATTTTGCGAGAACTCCCGTCCTTGAGTTTCATCTTCAACCGATGAAAGCAATGGAAAACAATCCCTTGTTTACCTTGCCAACAAGCTTCGAGCTACGGGAGAAATACGGTAACATTTATCAGGAAAATGTATTTATTTACTTTGAATTTCTGTAGCTTCCGCAACATCTCAGTTGAGTTAGGACTATATTTAGTGAATATATTCTACGGAATTATATTGCAATCATTGCTTGTAATTTTTACTGCAAATGTTGTATTTGGGGCCTACTGGTTCTTAACAATATTATTATAATATTCGAGACATATGGTACAAGATTTTAATTTAACGGTGTAGATCACCCGCACCATCTTGGTATGACCTTTCCATTGATTTACACGGGAATTGTTTTACTCATTTTATGCCTCTCGGAAGTAGAATATTTTAAGTTCTGCTTGCACAAAATTTGTCTTGGTGGTTATTTTGACTCTTGTATAGTTTTGGTTTGTGAAGTTTCTTCAAATATATAAGTATCATGTATTATTAATAGTTTGCTATATAAATCACAATATGTTAACGGGAAATTACACTGTTCGTGTATAAAATATTGCATTTCCATAAAATAGCATGAGTAAAAGAGAACATGACGATAAACTGGGCGAAAACAGAAGTTAAAAGTATGTTCCTGAAAGATATGACGAGTAAAACAATTACCATGTAAATCAATGGAAAGTGCGTACCAAGATGGCGGGAGGAATACTTTCGAATTCTCTTAGTAGTTTATTGTATGGAGTATCACAGGTGACTAATAGATGTACTTCATAATCTCTCAAGAACAGTACAGTGAGAAAATCAGGAAGAAAATATATTTTAATTACACACTTACGTGGAGTGCAAACAGTCATGTAAGGTCATTATTTTTTTACATGACGTTTTCTCCCTGCATCTGCTGTATTTGTGGGAATATTATTACTACACAAATCAACTTTTGTTCAGACGGACAGACAGAAAATTAATTAATGTTACAATGAATAATAAATTATTTTACTCAACTGCCGGAGTGCTTCAGGCAGATTTAATCACAATAGCATTGGCAGCTTAATTTGCTGATATAGCATATCCAGAATTAATTCCAGCACCACCAGCATATACAGCTGGTGAGATAAATTCAGCAAACTATGCTTCACACCAGCAAAGTTTGCATGTTCAATTTCCACCATAACATGCTTAATTTGCTGGTCCAGCATGAAATTCTTGAACAATCAGCATACTTCTAGATGCCAGACACATCAATATATACAGCTGGTACTTGTTGGTGAGATAAATCCAACAAACTATGCTTATACCATCAAAGTTTGCTTGTTGAATTTCCAGCACATTCAGCTTAATTGCTGGTTCAGCATGTAGTTCCACCACAACCAGCAAAAATCAAAGCCAGCATAGTTGCTGGAATCTGCTGGTCCATCCAGTTATGCTGGCACCAATTTCCAGCACCAACAGCTGTTATCGTAATTCAACTTTAATGGCAATGCCATTTGCTGAAAGCTATATACACTACAAGCAACAACTTTTCAGTTACTTGTAAGATCTCTATTAAACATACAACTCAAATTCTGCTTTTGTGGCATTTATACTCTTTCTAATTCATCGTATGCTATCAGTTGCTTCCAAATTTTGAACACATTTTGTTTTAAGGCAAGATAAATTATATTTCTTTTCTAATTATGCACACTAAGCCCCACGTCACGCCATACAGATTCATGCAACAAGTCGAACGACTGAGGGGGCAAATTTCCGACAAGTGATGGTGGAGCGTCTGCGTGACTGTGTGCAGGGGAGTAAAAATCGGAGGGGTAAAATTCCGGCTTCTACAATACTTAGTTTGGCACTGGGGGGGGGAAGTTAAAATCCGAGGGGGTTGATTGCAGGGGAGTAAATTTCCGGTAAGTGTTATAGAGTAATAATATTAAATACAGTTTATTAAAATATGATTTATTAACCACATGATTGATTTGATAGTGTATCAAACGAGTGATTATTTTATAAACTAACAACCGAAAAATGTAGGTCGGAAATTAACCCCTCCCCCTAAATAGTGATGTCAAAATTACGTAGAATCCGTTTGGGGGGTAGATTTCAGGGAAGTAAAATTCCCGTGGCCCGAAAATTCCATATTATTATTAGGTGGTACGCCGAAAATATGGATTTCGGATTAGTGGTACACCCATAGAGTTATAAAACCTCTCCACTAGAGTCAGGCTTAGCGCTGCTGATGCTGCGCCACTTGAAAGTTGAGCGAGAGAATGTTTGTTTGGCAATACGTATTATGAGTTGCTATCATATGGCTGCTGTGCTTCGGCATGGCTCTTTGGCATTGTTTTAGTTGATTCGTTTGTATTTGAGAAGAAAATGCCAATCTCCTGTGCAGCTCACGGTTGTACTAAGAAATATAAGAAAGGAAGTAATCGTTTCACAAACAAATGATCATTTAATATTATTCCGTGAAAAATGTATTATTATATAAGACGTTCTTTCGTGTAGTTTGTCTGCTAGAAATATAGAAGAAAACACAAATCTTTGATTAGAATTATTTGATGCGAAGGTATTTTATCGTGTTAGATCCATAGTTATAAAAGTTATAAAGAGTAATATACATAAAAATAAGTATTCTTACATTCAGAAATAATGGATCGTTTTCATTTAGGCCTATTGGAATTAAAGTTGTTATATTCGTGTAGAAAAAATATATCTGTCTATTTAAAATTTAAATAATTCTAAGTCCATAATGTGCTGTTGAATTTTATTGATGGCTTTAGGCACCTAAGGCTCAGGTCGGGATCGGGGAGGAAAAATGATTCGGGAAGATGTCGGCCAGGGCCTATGTTGAAGGTGCCATCCCTGCATTTGCCTTGTGTACCTGAGTAAAAAAAACTGAAAAAAACCTGTCAGGATGGTCGGCCGCTGGAATCGAACCCATGACGCCCCGAATGCTATACCACTGAGCCACGGCGGCTCGGTAAGAAATGTGCTGTTGAAAAAACTTGTTAAATTATTAGGAACAGTGATGATGATGGTGAGTGCTCTGCCCGAAGGTAGCTCTTGACCTGAAGATCCCAGAGCTAGGTGAACCGATGGTGATTTGCCATTGCCTTCCATCGCATGAAGATGACGTCCTAAGGACGGGACCTACAGTTTAATGTGCGTTCCGAACCTCTTGTGTCCCCGCTGGGAATCGAATCAGGAACACATGTCCTTTTTGCAAGAATTAAGACATAAATTAAAAAACGGGCCACACAGCGATATCAAGCGTAAAAAAACTGAGTTAGAATCGAAAATTTGGTCCATATTGGTTTAGACTGGAAGTGGATAAACGAGATTAAGTTTCCTCTCCGCTCCCTAGCTTCACATATTCATGAAATTTTCAATGGCTGCAGTCAGTCCAGTATCGTATTAATGGAGGTCTATGCTTTCGATAGATGGTAGAACTTTAAATATCAAGTTAAAACTGTACGAAAACTAGAGATAATTGTTCATTTTAATGTTCATTTTAATGACATACGTCTTGTTTCAATGATATTTATGTGAAAATTGCCGACTACTTGTGTATATCCGATGACCGGTGCCCATACCCTATTTTCAATTTTATAATTTTCTTTGTAAATTTATGCAGGTAAACCGTTGGTTGTATAAATTACAGCATTAGTATTTTGTGTGTGTAATATTCATGTCACTTGCGTTGAATCCCTAATGCTGTATAATATTTTTAAATATATCTATAAAGTTTTTCTTTTTAATAAGTTATTCCTGTAAGGCTCTAAGTATTAACATTATAGTTAACAAATAAAAACGGGGATGACATTTTGAACATAGGCCCTGGCCGACAGCTTCCCGAATCCTTTCCCCTTCCCTCCTCTGAGCCTTAGATGCCTAAAGGCCATTAATAAAACTAAAATTTTTTTTTTAAAATTCTGAGAACAAAAATAATACTTATCAAGAGCGTTTTATATGTGATTTTTATATTAAATTATACCTTATACTGATCAATTTAATTAGCAATTGTTTGTATCTTAGTTGAACTTAACTAAGGTGAACTCGAATGCGAATTCTCAATTGTTTTTCTTCACAAGAAGATCGTGCGTGACACATACAAATGATATACCAGGCAGCGCACGGCTCGCTGTTTCCTTCGTGCCAAACAAACAGAGAAACAGTTGAATGTTCAACTTGCGCCACGCTGGGAATTAAAACCCACGTAGACGGTGGCGCCAACCCTGCCTCTAGTGGAGTTTTATAACTCTATGGGTACACCAGTCCAAAAGTTTGAAAGCCCCTGGCCTAGACTTTTATTTCTTCTGACTAAAGTGGTAATTCCTCGTATCTATGTTTTTAGCCCATACAACAAAATGGAAACAAAACTTGGATTTGCACGTCAATCAAGGTTTTGACATTCGAAACAAGTTGATTGCAGTACTTGAGCACAAAATAAGTAGAAAACTAATCAGCTTGAAGAGATGGTAGGGTTCAACGTCCCTCGCCATTGTCAAAAATATTTTTCTGTACGAAAGCATGGCTGGGAATTAACAGCCCAGTTCTCACGAGAATAATGTGCTTTTTCTGCCCATCTGTAGCACGTACTTGTTTCACCAAACGTCTTGTAAGACATGTTATAATAATAATGGATAAATGCCAATTCAAGTGTATTAGTGGCAATAATTGTAACATTTTGTTTGTTTCCTTCTATTTTTTTTTTCTTTTCAAAAAGCCTCTGGTAACCAATGCATGGGCAAATGAATATACTTTTTTCTTGTTCTTGTCTATTTTTGGTAACCGTGCTTGCGTGATAATTTATAATAATTATTCCATTTGGCACCTCTTGCTATTGACGCAATATTTTCATATTCATTCTAATCATCTCCACTTGATCATCAGTTTTGTATCTTTTTCGTGTACTTCATACTTTTGTCTTTTTTTTTTTCTTCTTTATCCTTCAAAAAGGAGTCACTGGAAATCTGAAAGCTTGTAATCTCCAAATCTCTCTATTTGTTGAAATATTTAAGATCTTTTGTTCTTTGTGTTAAATATTTTGGTTCGCCTGCGTGTGCGTGTCTATGTACTTATATAAAAAATAATAAATAAAAAAAACTTTAAAAACATGCTTTTGTTTAAAGAAAAGCATGCTTTTTAAAAAGTCTTTCTTTTTCGATACTTTTTCCTTACTCTATATAAGGCGCTCAGAAGCCAAACAGACTAACTCCTTTTGTACACAAATTGATCAAGCTGTAAAGTTTTTTATTTGTAATAAAAGAATTGTTCAGTAACCTTTTACTTACTGAAATTTAATTACTAACAAAAATGGAGTTAGTTAGTTTGTATTCTGAATGTCTCAGAAGTCTAGACTCGAACGCATTACGCCAAAACAAACGTTTATACAAACATTGGAATTTTAAAATTACTAATTTAATTTGTACAGTAGATATAATTCAAGAAAATTAAAACTAAAAAGTCCAATCCAAGCTACTGTTGCTGTCCAACCAAAACTACGGATGCAGCCAGGTACGTACCCGGAAATTTATTTCGGGGAGGGGAGGGGTCCAAATTCATTATGAGTGTAAATTTTAAAGAAAATAATCGAAAATTTCGCGTAAAATTGTAGTAGATTTACAAAAGTGTCGGAATTCCGGAGAGGATTCGGACCTCCAGGACGTAGCCCCTGCGTACATCACTGGAAGCCGTCGATAATTTTTGCCAACTTCTATCAATATATTTTAGCAAAGTTAACTTTGGCTTTTCTATGAAACAACAAACAGGCATTCAAGCAAGCAGAAAGATACAATTTGGTTTTCTTTCGTTTGTTTAGGCCTAACGTACTAATGTAACAGCAAGGTTATGAAGGACAAGACCTACTCGCATACAGTGTCATCCGAACCACTACTCGGTTTGCACTTTAGCTAAATTCTGTGGCACCATCGAAAATCGAACCCAGAACCCACTGATTACAAGGCGAAAATGATGTAAAATTAATGCAGATGGTTTAATATGTAAAATCGTCACCATGAAGTTTACACTATTTATGGCTGTTTTTGGTTGTTTGTTTTTGTTTAAACCAATTGGTTCCTTAAAAAAAAAAACACCTGGTTTAAACCAGCCAACCCTGTCCACAACAAACTGTCTATCGGTTCACAGTTCTGCATGCATGTGCCTGGCAGAAATTGCTTCTCCAAATTCTAGCCCTATAATGTAGAACCAAAACAGTACGTAGCCTAACTTTCCACAGAAACAGTTCTTTCATTTTAAACTTGTTTGAATACTTAAAATTATTACATTAAAATTGATGCAACGAGTACATTACCATTTTTACAGCACCAGTTTCTACAGATATTAGGCTGGCTGTATTCTACACATCAGTATATCTTCTAAACTGAAACTCTCAGATTTTGCTAAGCATTCCTTGCATTTAATTCCAAAATTTAACACTTTTTACTGATACCCATTTTAAGAAATTTGACCTTGAAATCTGCAATTGTTTTAACTTTTCTATTTTTCTAGTAAAAAAACCGAAGGAAAACTTTCTAATCAGAACATGATGTTATAATTGATGTTTAAGGTAATCTATATATTATTTGATCAACTTGGTTAAAATAAAATATTCGTAGAAAATTTAAATTTACTTCATTAATGGTGTATTTCCGATTGCCTAAATATTACTTCTTTCACTCGCGTTTTGAAAGCCTATAACTTCTATATCAATTTGAAGCACAAAACGAAACTTATAGGCTTTGCACAGTTAGCAGAGATAGTGTTGGGCAAAAATAATACTCTTCTATATGGTCCCCTTTTCGGAAATCTGACCTTGAAATCCCCGAAATTTAGATTATTTTTTTTAACTTTGAGGCCAAAACACACTAGGAAGGGGGCCAAAGACAAGCTCTCTTCTTATATCTCTCGAAACTATACTAGGCATAATTCTTACACAAAAAATTACAATATTATACATTTTTAGAAACTTACTGAAAGCCCAAAATATGTTCTTTCAGCTAATGGAAACCAGAACCTTCTATCTTTAATGAGAAGACAGCAGTGGCTTTTTTTCAAAATTATTGCAAACCCCTATGTTTGCCTGGCGCACTGAAGAAAAGTGACACGAGATTCAAAATGGCTGCTCACAAAAATAAAATAAAAATTGTTTTGTGCTGCTTACTATGATGCAAATATGAAAAAAAAAATGTTCCAACAACCCATTCGGTCGATTTCACATGACCCATCTACAATTTTTGTCACGTAAAAGTTGTTGTCTAATTACTTAAAGGAACAATATTGGCGAACTTTCAATTTGAAACGCTGTAACTAGTACACGGTAAAATTACCTCTTGGTTTATTTGTTACGGAGTTTCAACCGGAAAGTGCGCCAATTTTCTTTGTTTCAGAGTTATCAATGGTTAACCCTCGAATAGTGATGTTGATTGATATCTTTCTGTTCTGAGTATTCCTGGTGCAAACTCTTTGTTGGTTTCTCTTCCTTAAAATCAAATTAAGAGATGACAGGGATAACTCTGACAAACTCGATAACTCTGATAAAATTAAAACTTCAAGTTTCGCTTTAATTCTAATCATGGATGTCAGGAGTTTCATTACTTGATTAAGTCAGGTGCAACAGTATAGGCAACTGCTAAATGTGGAGTACAATATTATAGGTTTTAATGTAGGGAGACCAGCCGTCCCGTTTCTTCTTATTACATATTCCGGCAAATTGTTAACGGGACTCAACATGTTCCGTTTTTTTCCTGCTAGAAATAAATCGACGATTTTGTTCACTTTACTGAATTGTTTGGGCTCAAATAACCTCCAACAATTTCTGACAGTAGATAAGAACGCCCCCACGGTATCATACTTTATTCTGTCCTTCACAATGCATTGGCTACCACCAGGAGAAGATAGAAACATTAACGAAACTTTAATGCACTTTAAAATGTGAGCATTGAATGCAAGAACATGGAGGTGGCTGTGCCAGGCCCAGGCCCAAATGCTGCTGTTGAAATAATTTTTTCAGTTGTAAATTCTCTATGAGAGTATCAGAGGAATAGTTTTGAAATGAAATGAGACAAGCCATTGTTGTTGTCAAGTCTCATTTTCTGGATCTTAGTTGTAAACAACTGCATAGTCTGTTGTTAAATAATCCTAAACTCTTGCAAGATATTAATTCATCAGAACAATACATGGTAAAAACTAATGTTTCTCGCTTTGAATACAACGCCTCAGATTATGTTAACATGTTCATGTGTAGACCTACATTTGAACCAAGTCAATAGTTATTACTTGATTAAACGTCTTCCTAGCAGTTCTTGGTAGTAAAAACATTGTTGTTAAGTTCATAATTTAAGTGTCCTGTTTTGTCCAGGGTTTTTTTTTTTTTTCGTCTAAATTTATAATGAGGTGTCTACTAATTTCGTGATTTGAAATTCCCTGAGTTTTGCGGGTTTTTTATTTTTTCAAATTCCCCGAGTTCTTAGTATAGTGGGACATGTAAATAATACGCATGACATTTGTTTTTAATCCCACTACCACCCAGCCCATGCATCTTGCACATTATTGGTATTTCACAAGTGAAAAAAATAATAATCATTTAAATTAAAGGATTTTAACATTGAAAAAAATCCGTTTAGCAGTAGGAATCAAACCCACCTCCTCCCCCCTTGCCGGGGCAGTACTTTTACCAGCTGTGGACAGGTCCACCTCATAAATTATAGATTTCCCTGAGAATTCCCGATTTATAAAGTTCCCTAAGCACTCTAGGTTCTCCAGGGTGCTAGAGACCTGCATAAAATTTCCCGCTTTCTGTTAAAAAAATCTGGTCACCTTATTTTAACGTAAAAATTAACCAGAATTATGCAAAGTATGTAAGTTTACAAACTTAAGTCCCCATGTTCTAATCAGTTCTTAAATCGGATACGTGGTGTATAACTGACACCACGTTAAAATGTGTGATCTGTGTCATCTAAGATATTACGGGTCAGTTCTACAATCGACGGCTAAGCTTCTGGTCAGGGCTAAGTTGAGGCCAAGTCTCATTTTGGCCAATGAGAGTACGGAAAATGAGACTTGGCCTCAACTTAGCCCTGGGCAGAAGCTTAGCCGTCGATTGTAGAACCGACCCTAAGAGTCTATGCTGTAAGACAAGTGCTATTCATATGGTTTTCTGCAGTGTAAAATCAAGTTTCTATATATTTGGGCCTGATTTCATTTTATTTCATCATCACTGATTTAATTAGAATATTAACAGAACACAAAAACCATCGCTACCTCGGCGTGACCGAGAAGTCAGCGCGTGCCCCAGAGTTCAAGTCCCGCAGGGGTCCAGCGTACTTTACGAAATACCGTAAGTCACGTCCTCAGAAGCTCACAAGTACACGCCCGGAAAAGCTTGAATGAAGGAAACAAATCTAATCTCCTGTAATTAGAAAAAAAATAGGGTCCAAGCCATTTGTTCTTTGAAATTATTTTAGGGCCTTTAGGCAACTATGGCTCAGGCCGTATGGATGATGATGGGATGAATTAGTGGAATGAAGAAAGTGGGAGGAAACGGGAGAACCCCGAGAAAACCCACAAAGTCCACATGGCATGAGCAGGGATCGATCCGTCGACCCCTAGCACCAGAGGTGAGCGCTCTACCAACTGAACCACCGTGGTCCCCATTCGTTGTACTCAAAGGCACATTGAAATGCAACTGTGATTGGAAAGGAAATTTAGGAGCTTAAATTCCAACGAAAGACAAAAAAAAAATAGACATGAAAACCTGCAGTACCACCCGCGATAAATGGATTGAAAATATTTGAAGAAAATAAACGAACAAAAGGAAAAACAGATGGGGAAAAAGTGCAGAGTAGCTATTAATGCAAACTCCAAATAAAACACCTCAAGCAAAAAGGCAGCGTGAAACACCGCGTTCCGCGCAAATTGATTTGAACATTTCACCTTTATCCTCAGATATTCATTTAAGTGATTTATTATGAGAAGTTATTAACAATTAGTTGCCTACCAAAAGAAGAAAAAATGTTAAAAGGTTTGTTGGACGAGTCAACGACATACATGAAAATGGTTGTCTAGTAAAATTAGCTTACTGGATTGAAGACAGGAAAGTTCACTGGCCACCCAACGAGGATGATGATCTCATCCAGGATTACCAAGTTGAGAAAGTTTCAAGCAAGCCAGAATAGAGGTATAAAAATAAAAGTGTCAGTTATTACATATTGAAAGAATTTGTTCCAACACAGGCTTAGAAATGTTGAGCGAATTAAAAACAACACCTATTTTAATTATTTTTTTTATGTCAACATTAATTAATATTGGGTAAATTTTATCTTTATTTGTGAGAAATTAATATTTTAAACCTATTTATTCCCTTTAGGCAATTTAGGCTCAGGTCGATTAAAGATATCTGTTTGATGTTATACATTTCCGTATTCCACTAAAAATACAGATTTTAATATGTCGGCCGGTTACATGAAGAACGCTTATGTCTGTTGCGTGTCATCTTACAAATAGCGTCTATATAATATTAATCAATATATCAAATTGTTAAGTTATGTATCAATTTT
This sequence comes from Lepisma saccharinum, assembly GCA_022664845.1. Lineage (NCBI taxonomy): Eukaryota > Metazoa > Arthropoda > Insecta > Zygentoma > Lepismatidae > Lepisma > Lepisma saccharinum. Next base: position 34,876 of record JAGDQP010011165.1, read on the forward strand.
GCATATTTCATTTCAAGTTGTTACAATGTCAACAATACAATAATATAGTGTATTGTCAAGGGATCACCGACCCCACTATTCACAACGGCCATTCCGAGAGAGCTAACTCTCCAGGATGCAGATTCCTTAGTGTGGGGGTCTTACAAATGAATACCGCACTGTAGAAACTACACTCCGGAGACTCAGTTCCCTCGAAACAGCCTTGCAGATTCACAGTGAACCTAACCTACCCCCTCCTCCACGTCAAGAATGTGTTCTTAGAAAAGCACTTGTCACGGAAGTGTAATTTATTGGTTCTATCATAAAGTGTAATAAAGTTCAATTGTATCAAATGAATAGAGAGAAGTGAAAATATATACAACTTAATTAAATCACGTGATTATTGCTGCGATGAATAACATATATCGTCGGTTGGCTGACATAACAACGTATCTCTTTCTTTTACGAAAATTGAGTTATTGGTATATATATATATATATATATATATATATATATATATATATATATATAATAATTCACAGCCATATTCAATCCACTAGTGGATGAGGCCTCTCCCCGAAGGGAGGAGTTGATCTACTGCTCCCACGCTGACCAGACGGGTTGGGAGAGGAGAGCCGAAGCTCTCACTGTGATCGCCGCTGTTTGCCGAATGTAATCTATTTAAAAAAAAATCATTTGCAAGAAGATGACAAGCAAATCTCTCTGAAACGCTTTGACATTCAGCATTTAGCTTGAAGAGAGCTTCAACCATGCAACCCTACACCACTAAGAATTTCAAAGGAAAAACACGAGAATTTTTTTTTTCATTATGTTCAGGACCTTTTCCTGTAATCAGAAAAGTTGATTACAAGCAATTTTCTGTGAATCCTCAGCATTAAGACAAGTGTGTTCCAATCATAATTGCAACGTTTATATTGAAGTAGTTTTCAATGTGATCTTATGCACTCCTGAATTTTCAAAAAGTATTTCATTGTCATGGCATGTCTTATGTTTTCAAATGGAATAGGTTCACATTATAATATACGAACGTCTTTATTTTTGTAATGAATAAATTAACTGTAATGTTTATTTTGAATAAACATTAAAAATAAAGTTTCTAACTAAAAACGGAACAATGCAGTTCTAATAATAAAAGAGATTATCCATTAAATCCAAAATGAAAATAAAGAATTTCTTTCTTTATACTATTATTAATAATGTATACTTTTTTTCTTACTATTGATGTCTCTTATTTAAACTTTTCGCCAAGTTTCCTAAGCAAAATACGCGCCACATTTGATTTTCAGATTGAACATGCCTGTACGTATGTACAATGAACGAACTGAAACGCAATAATTACGGGCTGACATAGTGACGTATCTCTCAAAAATTATAAAATTACGGCAAATCGGATGTAGGTGGAGGAGTAAAAGACACGACGGATACTTTACCCATCATTCTTTGTTCTTTTTTTTTCTTTTGGAAGGCAACTTTTTTTTTTTTTTTTTTAAAAATAACTTCTCATAACAAATTACTTAAATGAATATCTTAGGATAAAGGTGAAACGTTCCAATCATTTTGCGCGGAACGGGATGTTTCACGATGTCTTCTTGCTTCAGATTTTTTATTTGGAGTTTGCATTAAAAGCTGCTCTGCACTTTTTCCCCCATCTTCTTTCCTTTTGTTAATTTATTTTGCTTCAAATATTTCAATCCATTTATCGGGGGTGGTACTGCAGGTTTTCTTGTCTACATTTTGGCTTTTCGTTGGAATTTAAGCTGCTAAATTTACTTTCCAATCACAGTTGCGTTTCAATGTGTGTTTGAATACAATGCTTGGACAGAGAATACAATGAAAGAAAATGTGCTTGGACCCTACTTTGTTTTCTAAGTACAGGAGATTAGATGTGTTTCCTTCATTCAAGCTTTTCCGGGCGTGTAATCATTTTATTCGATTGATTTAATTGTTAACGTCGTGAATAAGCTTGTGAGCTTCTGAGGACGTGACTTACGGTATTTCGTAAAGTACACTGGACCCCCCTGCGGAAATTGAACCCTGGGCCACGCGCTGACTTCTCGGTCACGATCGTTTTCGTGTTCTCTTAATATTCTCATTAAATCATTGATGATAAAATCAATGAAATCAAATAGATAGAAACTTGATTTTACACTGCAGAAAACCATATGAATAGAACTTGTCTTACATCATAGACTCTTAGGGTGGGTTCTACAATCGACGGCTAAGCTTCTGCCCAGGGCTAAGTTGAGGTCAAGTCTCATTTTCCGTACTTTCATTGGCCAAAGTATGACTTGGCCTCCACTTAACCCTGGCCTGAAGCTTAGCCGTCGATTGTAAATTGACCCTTAATATCTTAGATGACACAGATCACACATTTTAACGTGGTGTCAGTTATACACCACGTATCCGATTTAAGAACTGATTAGAACATGGGAACTTACATACTCTGCATACTTCTAGTTAGTTTTTACATTAAAATGTGACAAGATTTTTTTTTAAACAGAAACCGGGACATTTTATGCACCGTGTCTAGCACCCTGGAAAACCTGTGGATGGATTTTGGATTTTTTCAATGTCCCGTTTTACAGAGTATTTTTTTTTTCACTCGTGAAATACCAATAATGTGCAAGATGCTTGAGCTGGGTGGTAATGGGATTAAAAAGAAATGTCATGCGTATTATTTACATGTTCCACCATACTAAGAACTCGGGGAATTTGAAAGAAAAAACCGGAAAACTCAGGTAATTTCAAGTCACGAAATTAGTAGATACAGTGTTATAAATTTAGACAAAAAAACTGGACAAAACATGACACTTAAATTATGAACTTAACAACAATGTTTTAACTACCAAGAATTGCTAGAAAGACGTTTAATCAAGTAATAACTATCGACTTGATTCAAATGTAGGTCTACACATGAACATTTTAACATAATCTGAGGCGTTGTATTCAAAGCGAGAAACATTAGTTTTACCATGTATTGTTCTGATAAATTAATATCTTGCAAGAGTTTAGGATTATTTAACAACAGACTATGAAATTATTTACAACTAAGATCCTGAAAATGAGACTTAACAACAACAATGGCTTGTCTCATTTCATTACAAAGTATTCCTCTGATGGTCCCATAGAGAATTTACAACTGAAAAAGTTCTTTCAACAGCAGCATTTGGGCCTCGCACAGCCATCACCATGTTCTTGCATTCAATGCCTACATTGTAAAGTTTCGTTAATGTTTCTACCTTCTGCTGTTAACCAATACACTGTGAAGGACAGAATTAAGCATGATACCGTGGGGGCGTTCTTATCTACTGTCAGAAATTGTTGGAGGTTATTTGAGCGCAAACAATTCAGTAAAGTGAACAAAATCGTCGATTTATTTCTAGCAGGAAAAAAACGGAACATGTTGAGTCCCGTTAACAATTTGCCGGAATATGTAATAAGAAGAAACGGGACGGCTGGTCTCCCTACATTAAAACCCATAATATTGTACTCCACATTTAGCAGTTGCCTATACTGTTGCACCTGACTTAATCAAGTAATGAAACTCCTGACATCCATGATTAGAATTAAAGCGAAACTTGAAGTTTTAATTTTATCAGAGTTATCGAGTTTGTCAGAGTTATCCCTGTCATCTCTTAATTTGATTTTAAGGAAGAGAAACCAACAAAGAGTTTGCACCAGGCATGCTCAGAACATAAAGATATCAACATCAGTATTCGAGGGTTAATCATTGAAAACTCGTATCTACTTTTTTGTTATTTGAAGTTGTTCCTAATAAATTATTATTGAAACGAAGAATATTGGCGCACTTTCCGGTTGAAACTTCGTAAGAAATAAACCAAGAGGTAAATTTACAGTGTACTAGTTACAGCGTTTCAAATGGAAAGTCCACCAACAGTGTTCCTTTCAGTAATTAGACAACAACTTTTCGGTGACAAAAATTGTAGATGGGTCATTGCATGTGAAATCGACCAGCCTGGGTTGCTGGGACATTTATATTTCTTTCTTTTTTTTTTCTTCAGTGCGCCAGGCAAGGGTTTTAAAAAAAACCACTGCTGTCTTCTCATTAAAGTTAGAAGGTTCTGGTTTCCATTAGCTGAAAGAACATATTTTGGGCTTTCAGTAAGTTTTTAAAAATGTATAATATTGTATTTTTTTTTTTTTTTTTTTTTTTTGTAAGAACTACGCCTAGTATAGTTTCGAGAGATATAGGAAGGAAGTTTGTCTTTGGCCCCTTTCTTAGTATTTTTTGGCCTGTTAAAAAATAATAATAATAATAATCATAATACTCGAAATTTCAAGGTCAAATTTCCGAAAAGGGGGACCAGATATAGAAGAGTATTGGTTTTGCCCAACCATATCTCTGCTAACTGTGCAAAACCTATAAGTTTCGTTTTGTTGTTCAAAGTGATATAGAAGTTATAGGCTTTCAAACCGTGAGTGAAACAAGTAACATTTAGGCAATTCGAAATACACCATTAATGAACTAAATTTAAATTTTCTATACCAATTTTATTTTAACCAAGTTGATCAAATAATATATAGATTACCTTAGACATCAATTATAAGATCATGTTCTGCTTTAGGAAGTATTCCTTAGATTTTTTTGCTAAAAAAATAGAAAATTTAAACAATTGCAGATTTCAAGGTCAAATTTCTTAAAATGGGTATCAGTAAAAAAAAATGTTAAATTTTGGAATACTGCAAGGAATGCTTAGCAAAATCTGAGAGTTTGAGTTCATAAGATATACTGATGTGTAGAATACAGCCAGCCTAATATCTGCAGAAACTGGTGCTGTAAAAATGGTAATGTACTCGTTGCATCATTTTTCATGTTCTAATTTTAAGTGTCCAAACAAGTTTAAAATGAAAGAACTGTTTCTGTGGAAAGTTAGGCTACGTACTGTTTTGGTTCTACATTATATGGTTAGAATTTTGAGAAGCAGTTTCTGACAGGCACAGAAATGAAACCAAATTGTATCTTTCTGCTTGCCTGAATGCCCGTTGTTTCATAGATAAGCCAAAGTAAACTTTGCTAAAATATATTGACAGAAGTTGGCAAAATTTATCGACGGCAATTCAGTGATGTACGCAGGAGTTACGTCCTGCAGGTCCGGACCCTCTCCGGATTTCCGACACTTTTGTAAATCTACTACATCTTTACGCGAAATTTTCGATATTTTCTGTAAAATTTACACTCATAATGAATTTGGACCCTCCCCTCCCCGAAATAAATTTCCGGGTACGTACCTGACTGCAGCCGTAGTTTGGGTTGGACAGCAACATTAGCTTGGATTGGACTTTTTAGTTTTAATTTTCTTGAATGATATCTACTGTACATAGTAAATTTGTAATTTTAATTTCTTGACTTCCCTACTCAATCTAACAAATTCCTGATAGTAGGGTTTTGAATTTTAAATTTTGTATGTATAGATACTTTATATGATCAATTATTTTAACCTTGAGTTTCCTAATAATGTCTTTAGTAAACCAGGACGGATACTTTGGGACAGAGTTTCTTTTGCAGGGGACACATTTGACAAATATTTCATAAATAATATCAAAGTTTACTAAGTCATTGACATTATTATACTCTTTTACGCATTCCCAATCAACTTCGAGCATACTTTAAGGTAGGTTTAATGTACTTCATGACATGGTTCTTTTTGCGCCCTTACTTTAGTAAATACTGTAGTGGTTATTTTGTTGATAACTTTGAGTAAATCATAAAAAAAAAAACTGTCACTTTATCTTTGCCCCCCTCTGAAAACCACAAGATGGGCGCCCATGCTCAGAATCACAACTCGTGATTACTTCCCATCTCGCTGCGCAATGCAGCAAAAATTCTGGAGTTAAAGAGGACGAGCTTCGATAAAGTTCACAATTTTAACGGATTCATCGAAAACGTCTTTCATCTTGAATGATATTCCATGTACAGTCAGTGCTTCACGATGGATGCTCATGCCTTGTTTAGATTACTAACATTTTACGATGGTAAAACTTATGGGTACAACTAACTTGCGTTCAGACTACCGAACTTAACTTGGTTATCGTGCTTGTACTACCATTGTCTGTAAAGAAACAGGTTGAGGTTTCAGTGGTTGAGTAAAGAATCTGCTTGTTACACGGGAGAGGATTAAATTATTTAAAAAATGAACACAAATGAATTGATTGTAGCGTCACATTTTGTAGATTAGTTCTGCCATCATTCTTTTATATTTCAAAAGTAGTACGCACCACTATTATACTATATATTTCGATAAAGAAAGAAATAAACTCACGAAGTGATTCGTGCCTAACAACTATTTTGCGTTTAGACAGCCTTTTCTTCCTAACGTTACAAGATAACCGTTGTAAGTTGACGGTAGTTAAATTTGAACCCGCGTTAACGGTAACTACCGTTTACATTACTAAAATGAGCTCGGGTTAACGTTAACCATGGTAAAATGTTAGTAATGTAAACAAGGCATCAGTGGGTCCACCTGGCAGAGAACGCAACAGCCCGGACACAAGCAAAAAGGCCCTTTTGTTTACCTGCCATTGCCCGAGCACCATCTGTACTAATTCCAACACATGGAGCCCATTCTAGTTTATTTTTATTGATAAAATGATGAAGAACGTTAAACAAGGTCTCTGTAGGTTTATGTAACAGCAGTGCTTCACAAAATAACAAATCTTTATGAATCTTGCTGTTGTGTTCATATCGAGCAAAAGCTACCAAATTTGCATGTCAGTGCTTTCACACAATTGTAATGAAACATACTCACTACTGGAACCCAAACACTGTATCAATGTGTCCTTTACGTTATAGTCATTTCGTAGATTCACCGCTTCACAGTGTTGTTCGAGAAAGAGCGACACTAATGAAAGTTCTTTCGAATGAATTTCGCCAAACAAACAGTCACTGCCTTCCTTGCCGGAAAAATTAAGACTTTACCAATTGCATGAGACTGTCTCTCTTTTTCGCGATCAATACAGATACTTCGTATGAAGATGAAACAGCCTTTTCATTATTTGAGCTGGTTCAGCTAGTTTACTTTTTAAACAATCAATACGTTTGTTCACTGAAGTACTGTGCTTTGTTTCAAGACGTCCTCGCAATTTCGAAGGCTTCATGGTCTCATTCGATAGCACCTCACAGCAAATAACGCACTGTGATTTCTGATCACCATCTCGTTCAATAGCCGAAAATACCAACTTTACATATTTCGGAAAATATTTACGCACTACATTATCATTTTTGCTACATGAACACACAGCCTTAACGTCATGTCATGTTGGTAACGCATGTTTTTACTGGGATCGATTTAAGCCACAGATCCTTTTTTCGTACAGGCTGACACAGAAGTCTGAAGTTAGCTGTTCCATATTTTTAGTTCAAGTGTCTAGTGAAAATCGAACTTGAGGATAGATGATCAAATCAGACATTAAATATGGTAGTTCGTTCACTTCGTTTATTGCATTGGCTTTGGTTTGTTGAGTTAAATATTAACTTGGCTTTCTTGGTAAACAATATAGTATTTTCATTTTCTTTTAACAAAAGGAAGTATCGGGAAGTGAATTCTCCTTACAGGTCAAACTACTGCGGCCCCCAGGTTGGGAAACACTGCTATACAGCAAAGCACTTTCCCTCGAGGGTGCGCTCTCTGGATTCGCCAGTTAGACAAATTAGGTCGGTTTCGAAACATTTCCTTGGATAAATCGTACAAATAATGCTACAAGAAACAAAGCATTTTCACTGATAGGGCGCCCCCTTCCCTCTGGCTACACCACTGAAAGATAACTTAAAATTCATATTTTTGCCCTATATCCTTCCAAGATATTTAATTACACATATCTCGCATGATTTCTTAGTGGTAAGGCTAATTACAATGATTAGTGGTTTGGGGTTCGCCCCCTTGGTGTTTATCGGTGCAAATTTAATATTGGTATAAGACCGTTAATGGGAGCTAACTGCCCATACTTTCAATCCGCAATCGCCGCCATCAGGTTCAAGCGTACCCTTACTTTTCTGGCCCACTTCTCCAAGCTTTCCTTTACCTTTCCTAACCCACTTCGAGCACTGATTATGGCGACCAAAGTTAAAACTAAAGGCGTAGGGAATTAATAAATAACTATCAATATAAACATGCAAATAGTCGAACAACGGGAAATTAGGGTTAACTATAGTAGTGCCGTACCAAGTTTTAGAAATTTACAGGAGGAATTGAGATAATTGTGTGATGTTTGAGAGTATTAGAGAGGTAAATATTGATGTTGGTAACATTTGAAGTGAATAATGATATAGTTTTAGTGTGTTTTGATGTTTTAGGACGCACTGCATGTTGTGGCGGAAGGAACTATTTTGCGTAGAGTTACAGTTGTTGTCATGTGGAAGGCAGTGTTGAAATGGCGTGTCTTTGCGATGTTTATGACATTTCTTGCGTTATTTTTATTGAATCGTACGGAAATGACGAGGGAAAGTGCATTTTGAAGGTTATTTAGCAGAGTATTTATGTAAGGAAAGGAAAAGGCCCCGAAACAATTGTACACGACTTTCTAAAGGAAATTCGGAGAGTTAACACGCCTGTGTGCTGAAGGTGTGAATATGTATCAAAATATATTTTGTAAAGATACTTGACCGCACCTAACTTTACCTAACCTCCACGTTCATATGTTCAGTAATTTAAGATAATTTACGAAAAAGGAAAATAAGGAATTATTAATAATAAATGTGAACATATAAAAATATATTTTGTAATGATAAATGACCGCACCTAATCTTACCTAACCTCCACGTTTGTATGGTCACTAATTTAAGATAATCTAAAAAAAGTGCAAGAAAACAATTGCGTAAACCGCTCGCCTCCCATGAACACATAATGTGTGTGTTTTAAGTGATTTTGTTTGGTTTTAGTGATTTTAAAACTGGTACGTCACTACTATAGTAATGCCGGAAATTATAACCTGGACAATACAGTTGGTAAGTTGCTTTTTTCTTCGGTTCAATTCGCTAGGAGGATATTAAATAAATAGTTCATATTCGTAATGCGTTGCGACCAATCATAAGTCTTATTTCTCTAATCAAAACTTTACATATTCCATAACAAATTTGTAACTATATATTATTGTTGTGTGCCCACTTTATATCTTGTACCGGCACGAAAAAAAAATAAAGTCAAATCAGTTGGTCTCTGAACGCAATAAAATTCAATTCACTTAATACTGGTACCCTTAACATTCATCATTATTACCTGCTGACAGTAGAATACAAAAATCAATAAATCAGCAAAAATTATCTCAATTCAAGTCATTTGTTGATTTTGCAACAACTAAGAGCACACTGTAACTCCTCACTAGTCATGATACCTAAATGCTCCAGCGAATGAATTAACTGATGTCTACTGCTTTTAACGAAGTTATTATCTAAAAAAGCCGGAAGCCCGCGATAACCATTAGACATGGTATACAAAGGTACACGCAATGTACCCAAAACTTCAATTCCATAATCCTTCGCGTCTAACACTCCTTTCTCTATGGATTGAAAGTCTTCATATGACACCTCCTTCGTGTAGAAATGGGTACAAATATTTGTATCATCATGGAATTGTGAAAATAGGTAACCCTCTTCAGTGACAGGAAATTTCTTAACATCTAAGTTAATTTCCTCCATTAATTCTCTATTAAGTCCTGCTACAACATCTTCTTCACTTTCTATGAGTCCACCTGGAAATCCTAATGTGCCGTCAAACCTAAACTGCATGAACACCACATATTTTATTTCAAAATCATTAATATCAACATTCGAACGTATTGCACATTTTGCGTAAATCATGCAATGGGCAGCTTCCCTGTGGTACTTGGGCTTTTCATCAGCAGTAAGTTTCACGTTTCCTGGACGATAAATTTCAGTTGATAGTTTATTATCACAAGTGCAAGTAAGAATTCCAGTATCAGCAGGCGCTTCCATCGCACTTCAGTTTCGGTCTTGAGTTGGGTAATTACAATTTGTTTTCTGTTTTTCGGTTCAGTCCACAATCCACATGAGACTGCACGAGATACGAGAACACGCACGCCGCACGGTCGAGGGAAGATTACTATATTCTCTTATCTCTAGTCTAAATTTTCTATAGAAAGAGAAACTCGACACCGGACACTTGATGATTTGAGTAACACAAATCAGTGCTGCCAAAGCCAACCATTTTTCTGCTAGGTCCCGACCGGCAAAGAAAATTGTCCCTACAATTGATCAAATGTCCCTATTTCCATATAACTAGTCGTAGTGATTGAAACTACTTTGATTTATGATGGATAATGTGCAATTGCATTTGCTTGAAGTAGTAAAATCGTTCTGCATAATTCTGATGGTAATAAAGAATATATCTTTTAACAACCATCCTTTATGAGTTACCAAAGCACGCACGAGCATTTGATTTGATTTGATTTATTTTCATTCTGATGACCAGATTCCATGCACAAGCATTCTGGCATAGAATACGTAATTACAGATACATGTAATACAGATTGCACACACACACACAGACACGTCAATACATACATATAACATATAAGAATTACTATTACAATGAATACAATACAATGTTACAATGAATACAATATATAAACAAGATAGAATTGCAAAGAATAGAAAGAAACGCAAATTCTACAAAGAAAATAACTTGCTACCACACAAGAATACAAACATATTTACAAAAATATGTTTGTAAATATGTTAACCCTCAATTTGCAAATTTGAGCTCACTTCAAAATTAAATATAAAAATTGAAATTTCTATTGCAGTTTATCCTTACATAAATGTATAACGTGTGAAGAAATTGTTTATATTTTGTCCCACCAGAGATATTGGGTGTCCAATACACATAAACTTTATTTTGGAATTTTTAAGGAAGCATAATTATATCAGCCTTCATATGCTGTAGCTTCAACACACTTTGATATGCAGTGTTCGATTTGTGGAATTTTCACAGGGGGC
>JAGDQP010011166.1:3980-53764 GCA_022664845.1 Lepisma saccharinum
TTTTCCTCTGCATTTTCAACACATTTCCATCCACGATCCCACCTTGTACTTACACGCTATACTGTTATTATTATTTTAAGTTCCGGATATCTACGCGGTACAGCAGTCAGTTGTTCTCCAGTTTTGATACTTTGTCCGCTACATGTCGCCACTGTCTCTTCAAACTTGTACTGTGTGAACACGTGAACTTCGATCTCTTCCTCTCTACTTGACAAAGTGTGAATATACGAAATAGTGACTTTTTATGTGTACATGTGAATATGTGTGATCTAATGCGAAAGTAAGCTTAAGTATTATCCTTTTTTCTCCTTCATTTGTCTTAAATTTACCTTTTATATATATATATAAATTCGATAGATAGATATAAAATGGTAAAAAATATATTCTTTCATTGTAGAATACTAGGACAGCCATATAGGAACTTCGCAAACACAATAAAAAACCGGCAACGTTTCGCAAAAGCGTTTTCATTTGGTAGGAGAGAAAATGGACAGAGCAGAGCGGACTGGTACGGGACTAGTGCTTAGGAGACGCCATATTGCCAACTGCTGCTGGGTAACAGTGTGGCCAGGTTATGGAGGCGGGAATATGACTGGATGGGTCGGAGAAAACACTAAATGGAGAAGGATGTGCGGAGGCTACTAGGAGTAGGTAAGGGGCTTCCAAAAGGAATAAAGGATAAAGAATCAGAGGGGAGGGAATAATAATAATAATGTGAAAAGGGGAGAATAAAAAAATTATAGAAAAACAGAATAAAGGTGCAACCAGAAACTGAACGAAGAGGAGACGAAACTACGCTGCAGGGAGTTACATGCAGTTGAGGCCTGATTCATGGTAGACGGGAAGGATAGAGATGTAAGTTTGTTCCCATCTCTCTAACTTTGGCAGGTGAGTCAGGGTTCAGAATTTTCAGGATGCTGACTCGAAAGGTTTCACCAAAGGTGCAGCCGGGGTAAGAAGTGTAAACTCAATCCAAATTCGATTATTGTACAAAGTTTACACGGTGCGGGAAACGTGAGTGGTAGATACTCTGGTCTAGCTGCACAGCTTGCTAATGACTATTCAAAAGCACTTTACATTTGGTGCACGTCACATCATTTCGCTCTTGTAGTTGGAAAGTCTTTCGAGCTGTGCACTGAAATGAGAAATGTGTTTGCTTTGCTTGAAGATTTAAATGTCTGGATATAAACGCTAGGATTCCTTTGTGAAGCACGTCAGTAAAAAATTCGCTGATTTCAAGGAAACTCATGACAAGAGTTCAGACAACACGTTGGTTCAGCAAATCTGATGCGGTGAAGACAAATTTTGGACTGCTTTGCAGAACTCGAGTGTCTCAAATCATTTGGTGACGATGTAGACTCAAAGTGCTCGGGTTCGAAAAAAGGATTTCTAATGTGGCAACTGTATTTTGCTTAATTCTGAAGCATTTGTTCGCGGTTCTATCGCCTATAATAAAGTGTTTACAAGGAGTGCCTATTGACTACGGAATTGTGCTAATGCTTATTAAGACTGTTCTCAGCAAATTGAATATTATGTGAAAGAGCAACGATGAATGGTGTGTTATTGTACATGAAACTAAGAACTTCTGTTACGAGAATAACATTGATTTTTCTTCAAACAAGGAAAACCGTAAGTCAAAAAGGAAAACGTTTTTGACGAGCTTGGAATAGATGAGGCTCATCTACGATCACAGAAAAGTCAGAGTTGAAGTGTACTACAGATGTTTGGATCTTTTGTTCTCCCAACTTGATGATAGATTCTCTGATCGTACCAGTGATTTAATACAACAAATTGCATTATATGTATACCGCAGATTCTGTTGAAAGAAATGTGCCCGTGTTCAGTACGGATGTCAATGTACTATGCAAATTTTATAATCTGGATGCAATGAAGATAGCTGGAGAACTTGCTGACTTCCTGTGTTCACAGCTTGTACATCTGCCACATTTCCTCCATCATTCTCTGCTTCTCAACACCAAGAAAGTTCAACAGATGATACTGCAACTGACTGCGAAGAACAGCAGCCTAATTTAGCCAATGAAACCGATGAGAGTGTTGCTGTTAAAGGGATATTTACAACCGTACATGCTTGTGCTTCAGATTTTTAAAACTTTAATATCCCTTGCTGTCACTAGCTGTTCTGCTGAAAGAGCAATGAGCAAAATTAAAATTGTGAAAAACCGCTTGCGTTCCACAATGTATGTCTGGTTATCTAACTTGTTTGTTCTGTTTTCAGAAAATACCAAATGAAGATATTAGCGCATTCGCAAAGACCACAGTAAGGAGATTGCAGCTTCCTCAGCTATTGTAGATAGTGTGTCAGCCGAAGGTGTGGAACTTCAATTTTCAATAATAATAATAATAATAATAATAAATCTTTTATACACATGCTATGTTAAAGGGACATTAAAGTGTAATAAATATAAAATATATTTCAGTTCCAATGATCAGTGTATTCCTACAGCAAATGTTGAATTGCAGATTTGAATTTCAGTTTGCAGATCCCTAAAATATGTTGGCCCAGTCTCACAGACTCCCAGTAGGCTACATACTAGTTTCCTAGTAAAAAATTGTGTGTGAAAAACTTTACCTCTCAGCAGGCGCCGGTAGGTTGGCACGCCGACTAAGTCCTGCATCGAGGAAACGTCGAATTACGTCAGGATTGTCATCTGCAGTGCTTAGAGTAAGTGGAATCTGTATGACAACCAATAAAGGGGGTGGGTGATGGGAGGCAAACAGGTGGGGATTGCACCATGGAGCAAAGGGGAGATGGGCGGGCACCCCTGAGTGGCAGCACGTAGTGGACGACGCATCAAGCTTAGAGAACAACTGACTGCTGTTCACAAGTTTGGAACAATTGACAACTGTATAGCGTGTATGGTTCAGGCTGGGGTCGTGGAAGGAAATGTGTTGAATATGCAGAGGAAACGCGAGATTTAGTTATTGAAGGTTAAGGCCAGGTTTTAGAAAACAACACCTTCATTACTTCCGTTCACATAAAACCTACCAACCATATGCAGTATTTACACTACTCTTATTTATGCAGCATTTACATTATATATAAAAGTTTTAAGTGAAACAATTTTATAAGCGCACTTAGAAACTACATAATTTTCTTACGTAGAACTTTCAATAAAATCATAGGGCGCCTAAATAAATTGTAAATAGTGACTTTATATCCCACGGATGTGAAGAAGTGAAGTTGTACAGCCACGGAATTTAGTACTGCGGAGGTCTAGCAATTATTTAGTATATGGCCTAACAAAAATTTCTATTTGACTTAGATTTAGGACTAAACAGACACCCCTTAGGCGAACCCTGTCACATGCTGTTCAAGTCATGTCATGGATTAATTGTAACTGCTTGTCTGGCGCATAAATACATTGTAATTTTTTTATTATTATTATTATTATTTTACTCCCCTAATAGTTGTGTGATTGTACTTGTCATCCTGATGCATGATTCCGCGATCTTTCGATTCAGGAATCAATATGACAGTTGAATTGTTAGCAAATAAATGATCTAATGCTCTGCGCAATGTTATTCCAATGCTGTCTTCCTTGATACTTCAATGTGTTCGAACTCTGTAAATATCCTATTTACAACTGATTTGTTTTAATTTATTGGCGCCCCACGATTTTATTGATAGTCACTTTTTTTTTTTTTTTTTTTTGCATGCTTATAAAATAGTTTCATTTAAAGCTTTTTCGTTTTGTTTTTTTTTACCTTAGTTATTAGTCTTTCAGAATGTGAATTTTTATTTATGGCCTTTAGGCATCTAAGGTTCAGGCTGGGATAGAGGAGAGGAAAGAAAGTGCGAAGGTGTAGGTCGTTTCTTTTACCTATATTGAGTGACTCCAAGACTGAGGACAAGAACATTATTGGTTCAAATGGTCACTTCATTGTCTTGATTTATTGCTGAGACGATCTATGCCATGTTTTTACCTGGCACGTTCTCATTGGATAAACACAAAATTATGGCTAGTTGTTTTAATGTAGGAAAGGAATATCAGATATCGTCAGCCTCGAATTTGAAAAGCAATGCAGATAGATTTTTTTTTCTTTTAATTAAAACAGGCTGACAAGGCTACTCCACTTTATGGTAAAAAGACACAAAACGTTACAGTTTCAATGTTCTAACAAGATCTTACTCAGAGGACACACTAATAATTACTAACAGTTCATAAAAAAGCACCAGAAGGTCAAGGGATTTTTTCTGTTATCCGCCAATCACGTCCCAGAATTAGTTTACTTTCCAAGGGGCCGGGGTGGGGGTGGGGCTACAGAACTCTATTTTCTGGAATTCCTTCTCCGCCCTTCTCTTCCCTGTATGTATTCCTATTTCTCATTTATACTCAACCAACCATTCCAGTTCATCGCTTTATCTCCCGTTTCCCTAATTCTCCTCGCTTCTTTCCCACTTCCTAATCAACATCCTTTCCTCTTGTTCCAGTATCTCCGCTCCTTCCCAGTCTATATTATGCGCCTCTTCCTAGACACGTTTGTAAATAGAATTTTTATTCCTCTTTAATCTTACGTCGTCCTTGTGTTGTTTAAACCTCTTCTGACATTTCTTTTTCGCCTCTCCTATATACACTGCCTCACAGTTCATACACGGAAAACTGTATACCACTCCTCTTTGTTCTTATCCCTTTAGAGCACCTTTCTTGTTTCCCACCAAGTCAAAGACCTTCTTTCCTCCTTTCCTATACGTTTGTCCTACCTTTCCCAACAGCCGCTTGATTTTCTCGGTAATTCCCCCCACCCACCCACTTTCTATCCCAGATAACTTTTTCTTTTCACTTTCTTCTTTCCTTTGCATGCCCTTTTCTCCTCCTGATCATTCTTCTGTCATCCTCACTTGTTTCCAAAACCTTTGCACATCTCTCTTTTGATCTTTTTCCGTGTTAATCATGTCTATTCTTTCCTCCATGTTCCTTATGAAATTTTCTATTTCCTGTGCATATTTTCTCCGAACAACAGTTGAACACTTCCTTTCCAGCTTCAAAGTTTCATTCTGTGAACTGAAAAGTCTACATAACACTCCCAACTCTTCAACAGACAACAGTGGAAGACTTTCCTGTGGATTGAATATTTGAACACACATGGAACTTTTTCCAGCAGCTTCTCCAAATCTTTCAACCTTATTAGCAAGTATGGAATTCATGTATGGCTTCATTGTTTGCGTACGCAATTGTTCAGAATCAGAAAAAAATCAGATTCTTCTGAAATGTAAAACGAAGCCATGAAGTTAAAATTTGGACATTTTTACGATAGTTTCTACGACAGAAGTAATCATTTCTAGCTTTGTTGGCAAAATACTAAGTTTCTCTAAGAACTAAAGTCAAAGAATGTATAGCGTTCAGGGATGTGATCTAGGGAAAATAAAACAGAGCATCTCTTATTTTACAACGTAAGTAACAAACTATTAACTTCTGAACATACATCTCCCGATTCAGAATAAGTTTCTTGTAGCGTTAAGACAGTAGCATGTAACATGTCTCAAATTTCATGGCTTGGAAATTTGACGCGCAACGACTGTCTCAACTTTCACGACTTCGATGATGAAGACTTTAAATCTTTGTGATTTCTTGTACTGACTTCAACTTATTGTGATCATTTGGAAATAATGGTACACTGTTTTTCCAAAGATAATCGTAGTAACTTTAATGATAACCCTTTATGCAGATTTGACATTTATCTCTATATACGATTCTAGTCGTAAAACAACCTTCGAATAGTATCCAATATTTGGACTATTTTATTCAAATTACGTTCGTAGTATCATTATATTACTTCGATAAACCATATGCTTCTAAGAGATTAACTATTTAACAAAACAAATATACACATGTATTATGTTTATAATTTAGTAACAGTAACTGCGCATTAACAAAAGATGAACGAGCATTGGCATGTTGTCAATTAATAATTTGATTTATACTTTTAGTTACAGCGTGGCCTTTCCATCCCTATTCCTACAGATGGAAGTCATTTCTGGGACTTGCAAGGAACGTTAAGTTATAGATACAAACAGCGAAATGTATAGTTAGACTGAAGAGTTTGGCTAAATTTCAATCTTCATTGTATGTGACAATACTTGCAAGATTTATTTTCTTTACTTCTTGCAAATGTAACGTTCTTTGTCTGGACATCCATTTATCACATTTCTTTTAAGTTATCCAAGACAGACGAAACATTGCGTAATATACACGTATTTTTTTCTACAGCATTGAAAACGATTATTATTTTCCAGCCACCTATGGGGAGAATACAACGATTAATATAAATCGCATTTCTGTTCCATTTATCTAACGCTCATGATCAAGTTTGATGCATTATATCGCACGTTACTCAGAAAAGTGGGAACTGAAAATTTGGCTGTTTCGAATTATTACCATGGTGAGATATATACCGGCTTCAAAAATCTTAGTTTTGTTTTTTTAATGCTCGTAGCTTGAATTAGTCACACTAGAGAGATTGTTTAGCTATGAATTACGCTATTAACTTTTCTCGCTTTTCTAAAAAATTGCTCTCTCTCTTTCTCTCTCACCCTATATATACAGTATATATATATATAGCGAGAGAGAGAGAAACTCTTCAGTTTTAAGATATCGCACATATATATAATGATGTGCGATGTCTTAAAACTGAAGAGAAATATCAATATGACTTCTGTTTGGTTCACTTCATCTTATGTACTTACCAATGGAACAAGATTTATAGCACCGCAAAGTAGAGAAAATGCCTTCCAGTTGACTGACATAACTGTAGTATGCAGCATAGCCTCTCCTTGTGACAACTCCTCTGTTTTTTCTTCATACAGTGAATTTTATCTTATCTATATTTTTTCCTATTCTTGAACGTGACCATACCTTTGGCGAGAGCTAGTCACCTTTTTATTTGTGAAATTTGTGGACCTGTCCACAATAATTAATTTTATCCTACCTCGCCTTATTTTACCAAAAATAGAAAAAAGGTTATTTACATGTAAAGGGCGTACATAGTAGCAGGTTCACCAACACTCCCACATAAAAAGGATGGCAAGCTTTCGCTAAAGGCATGGTTACGGTAAAGATACGTATGCTGCCATATGTAAATACTTGAATGTGTAGAGGGTTTTTCAAGCTCTCGCAGACCTGAAACTACTATTACATGTGCAACAAGACAATGGTAAAATTACAGTAGATCCAAAAGCATTCGTTCACCTTTATCTCCCGGTAGCATCCCATTATCACACTTACGTAATTTGTACTGGAATATATCCTATTTCCTCAGTGTCTCACCATCATTCTTTTCAAAACTATCGGTATAATTGCTAGTCTAACAATTTTGCATTTTTATTTTATACAAGACCTCTTATCAGGAAACGCTGAGCAAGTAAACAACCCAAAGAGTCTTGATTAACAAACGAATAGGTGCAATTTTCATTTTTTGCACAAATTTGCTGTGGTTTGTCGAAAGTATGCTACAGAAAAGGTAGTACTTTTTTTTTTTTTTGAAGCAATTTCGCTGAATAATATAAAGTATCGTTTATTGTTTTATCAATTAAAATTATTGCCAATTATTTCTTGCTAATTTCGTTTTCGACATTCGTTCGTGATTCCTTGTTTGGCAACGCTGCTTCCTCTTCCAACCAGAGAAATCTAACATGACGGTTAGACTAGACAGACTTGAATGAGAGGATAAGTTTCCTCAGTTTACAGTCTTTTGGAGCTTTAACTACTATAGAAAACGTAAGAAAGTAATCTTCTAGTGTATCAGGTCAGGTGGTAAGAAAGAGACTGTCCCAGGTCTGGGAGTTTTTCAAGGATTAATATTTTGTTCTTCAAAACTTTCCATCATAAAGACTGTTCTTTAAGCATGTTCTGAACCTATGGAAACTACCGTGACTTCCTCATGAACTTTTGGTGTGATTCTGCAGCTCAAGTAATGACAGTATTAACTGGTTGAGTAAGATTCCCTTTTGAAGGAATGATTTGTATCTGGATATTCTGATTTTCCAGTGTCAGTGACAGGTGAAGAAGATACTGTCATTGATAATGATCGTGTTATGCTGCGAGCGGTGTTTCATAGTTCCCAGTGTTTCTTTCAGAGTAATAATCGAATAGGTATTAATACCCTAGTTCTTTGGAAATATTCCCAGGAAAAGTAATTGAAAACTACATCGACTTCTCTTCTTGAAACTGATTAACGTGCATGTTAAATATATACATGAATTCCATCTTGAACCAGTATGGCAAGGTGACGTCACAAGAATGAAACTTTCGCACTTTAAAAAATAATTAAACCTATTCAACCGAATTGGGACCAAATTTAGAAATATCAAAGAACGGCAAGTCAAATGGATGAACACCCTCAAGAGCCCCTGTTAGTGGTAAATGGAAGAAAAGTACTTTTTGAGGGGAAGGTATTTCTCCAGTCTCTTAGTACTGTATATAACCAGCTACCAGAAGTTACTTATGCTCAAATCTTGGCGGAACACGAGTTTCCCAATTCTCAGATGAAGACGAAATTGGTGTGATTTCATTGTCGACTCGACCGGTAATAAATCAATAATAATAATAATAATAATAATAATGAACGTGTAAGATGGGAAAAGTAATGAGAGGATAGTTCTAAAGTAAAGACTGCTCCGCTCACGGTACATTATTGAACGTGTAAGATTCCTATTAAAATTTGAAATTAATTTGAATTACTTCAGTCTTCTTTCAAACTTTAATTGAAATCTCCTTTTTACTTTATTGCTTGTTAATTGTACACACCACACACTTGCTTCAGAACCTGATGTGAAATAGGTTTACAGATATACAATAGGAATGTAATTGCAAATTGTGTAGGAAAACCCATTTCATATTCTATCTAAGATAAGGAACCTCTGGGTAATTTACTAAGTTGTAGTACAAAATAAAGAAGAAAAAAAAGAGACATTTATACATATTTGTTTTATTTCTATAAAGGTACTGAGTAGTTTACAATCCCATGTGGGGAAATATGTAATTTATCACAAGATTCAATTAGTGACTACATTTAAACTACTGTACTTAAAGATAAGATCTATTATACTTAACCTAAAAAATAGATGTAGTTACTATCTGATTTAGCTGTAGCTAGAGTAGATGTAGATTTATTTAGATGTAGCTCTGATTTAAAAGAGAATGTAGTCATGAATTACTATGACAATTCTAAATTGATCTCGAAGATCTAAACTTTGTACGTCTGCTAAAATGTATTCCATGTAAACAAATTAACAGGTTACGTATGCGTCATAAATCACTGGTATATAAAAAAGGAGATCAAGAATATACGTACAATAAATGTTTCGAAATTTTATTTGTAATCTTTTTTCTTTTATTATTATTATTTTTAGAACCGGTCTGGTTAATGAACTGTGAATGAGGATTGATCCAAGACTGAATTAAATTTAATAGGAATGAATTCATAATTTCCACATTCACTCACACAGTTATTGATTTAAAAAAAAAAAAAGCAAAGAAAGAATAATAACTTTGGTTCCAGCCTGTTTGTATTCAAGTGATTCATACTCTATCTGTAATGTCTGATTATTTTGTCCATTATTCAATCTATATTACTTAAAACAATGTTCATTTGCACATGCAAGTAACGATATTTATAAAACAATACATTAAACCATATCTTAAGACTTTCACTGCTAGCCAAATTCAAAACTAAAGCGCGTCGATAGGAAATATTAAGGCTATGAAAGAACACAAGAAACAAACATGCTGCTTGTCCCAAGTATTCCTTTCAACTGACATGAAAAAAAAAATTAAAACTAAGATGATTCAATTACTTAAGTATAAAATGAGTCGCTGTTTCCACAGCTTCGTTGCGAATTTTCAAATAGAAAATATACTGTTGGATAGAAGCATCGCGGACTATTGGGCCAGTTTTAAAAGGCAATGTGGCGTGATTGCCTTCACGAAATATTGTTGTTAAAGAATGTTCAACACTCATCACTGGTCCATTAAGTACTTTCTTGTAATCAGAGAATTTGTTGCTTATTTCTAATTCGAATTTAAACATACACGAATCGATGTCTGATCCAAAGAGTTGAACCCACACAAAGGAGGATAATTTACCAAAGAAAAAGACACCCCACGGAGGCACATAAATTACGCTGAAGAAATAATAAGTTTTCAAGATTTTGGCAGCAGCTAAATGTACACCACATCTAGATTCATACATCCTCTCTACAGAGGAATGATTGATCCGAAAATGAGAATCGATTTCGTAGTACCATATTGATTTTGAACACGATTTTACGGGGCAGAGCAAAGATTTGCTTTTAAGAGTAAACGACGTAAAGTTGTCATCTGGCAAACGGTAGACACAATCTCGACCATGAGAAGAAATAGGACAAGGCAGTGGCACTGATCTAGTAATGTCTTCAGTAATGAAATTCCTCATTCCATCGAATGGACCACAGCACCAGGGGCAATACTTATGTAATTTTGCACAATAATTGCAAAGGTTATGTCCTTCTATACAAACGTGAATGGGTATGTTGCCAATTGCGTCGCATGCTGGACATCGGATGGATTGCCAAAGGCGTTCTAAAGTATTTCTTGTAAGAGGAACATCCTCGTCAACAACTGTAGAAATCACGCTGAAATATTTTTCCTGGAAACAGAAGCAGAAAAGGAGTTAATCATATTTCCTAACAAACTTAAATGAGCATAATAATATAAGGTAGAAAAAGATGTTACTTACAGTTGCAGGACACTATAGTAGAAGCAAGCACGAATAATTCCAATAAAGTGACTAGTTTTTGCTGGTAAGACACCTTCGCGGACAATAGAAACATTGAAAAGATGAGCGGTAACGTGAGGAATTGCTACGCTACAATCCTGAAAGTTGGGTAATGGTATATCTAAATCATAAGAGCGAGACAGTTACTAATATCCGGAAAGAACATAGAATAACGACAAGAAAGTAATAGGCAAGCAAGCAGGGGTCAAAAGTTGCTTTGCTCATCTCCCATGACAAACTATATGACAACACAAACGCAAATAAAATCAAAACCACGGAACTGTTTACAGATATAAAATTGAAATTTGTTTTTTAAAAAATATAGAGCACTGTAAATCGACCACCTCCAGCGTAATCTGAAATACATTTGCACTAATTTAGTTCTGGGCTGAGTTCACGAAAAATGGTGCGTTTATGGAATAAAAGTGTTAAATGTGACTGTTAAAGTTATCATCGATGGACAAGTAATTGCAAATAAATTTATGAATTATTTTCGCCAGGATTTCACTCAATAAATTCTATGATATAGAGACAGTAAATATTCCCAACTTAATAGATATCCCGGTAATAAAGAACAGTGATGTAATAATGGCTGCACATAGATTGAAGGCTACAACAAGTATAGGGATAGATTATTAAACTACACATTTAAAGGTTGTAGTACTTACTTAATCTCAACATTAGCGGTTTCTTAAAAACAAATCACTAGTCTGGTCATTATCCTAGTCAGTGGAAAAGAGCTTTAATTCATAAGAAAGGTGATACTTCTGTTAGAGAAAATTATAGACCTGTGTCAATATTAAACGGTTTTGGTAGACTGAAATGCTCATTGCTGAACATCTATAATTTAATTTAAAACAAGGGATTTCATGAAAACCAACATACATTCTTACCTGGAAAATAATTGTCACTAATTTATGTCCAAGTATTCAGTTTATACAAGGGTGTGTAGCTAATAGTGCACTAAGGCTTATGACACAATGAACCTCTCCCTTTTATTATATAAGCTAAACAAAGTAGGTTTATCTCCATGTTGTACAAAATGGTTAAACAGCTACTTAGAAAAATCAATCCTTTCAGCTTAAAGTAAACACTTTCAAGTGCAGAAATAAGTAATGGTATTCCGCAAGGCTCTCTTTTAGGACCTCTTCTGTTATATTTATCAACGACCTGTAGTACAGTGAAGTATGCAATGTTGTATACAATGCTAGAAGTTTACTGTATGCTGACGATTTGAAATTGCTTGGTTTAGTTAATAGTAGTCAAAATTTAATGATATTGAAAAATAGTGTGAAATTGAAAATGGAAAATTGAAAAAATGAACAAAATGTAAATTAATATCAATAAAACCAATTTTATATCCTATACTCAGCTGGTGATACCGAGGAAATGCCTGGAAACCCTCAGTCACCATGGCAACATGAAAACTGACCTGCTAACGTTTCTACCATTGTTCGGAAGTTTCCGAACGGCAATGACAAGGCTCACAGGTTCGAGTTCTGCTGCCAGCCATGTTGACTGAGGTTTTCCAGACTTGCCATCAGCGTCAACAGGCGGATGCCTATATGGTAACATGGACGAAGACTCTGGCCTCCACTTGTAATGTATTATCGTTATTTCGTAGCCCAAATGACCACTTCAATCTTTAGATTAGAATACATTTGTAAGCGAATTTTACGTAAAAAGTGTTCTGATGATCCTCCCTACTGTCAGATAAAATACGCAAAGCTTAAATTACACCCTCTTCTTGAATTTTTACGTAATACTTTAACGACTCTTGTACTTAAGTGAGAGTGAATGAGAGAGAGCGCTGATTGTAATAATTGATCGTGTACTTAATAGATCACGAATCATTGCCAAAAGGATCCACAAATATATTTATTTTAAGGGAAATAATATCAGGTTTATACTTTCTCTCTTTTGTAATGAAAAAAAATCCAATACTGATATTACAGTTCTAAAATCAATTTCATGCGAGTGTGAGTTTTCCTTTCACACACCGGTAACGTTAAGATACTTTTGTTTTACAAATTAGGAAGTTCCTAGAGTATTTTTATAGCGTTTAATTGTTTATATTCATCATTCAATCATAAAAGATGTAACAAAAATAAATAGAACATTTTCGCTACAAAATATTAGGTGCAATATCACTTTTTATATCCACTATTCTCTATGCTCTCCCTTATGTATACACGCTCACGGTCCGTACAGTGACATCACACGCCTTGCAACCAATAGCTACTGTTTTCCTTAAGCTAGCCAATCAAAATGTGTAGAGTCCTGTGTGTGCGCCCCATAGAGCCCAATTTTCACTTTTAAAATAAGAACTTCCACTATTTATTGCTGATTCTGTATCTACGAAAAAAAAAGTAAACAATATGTCCTGATCAAAACTGTAGAATGAGAGTCCTAGGCCCTACAGTGCCGAAAAGTCAATTAATGGTGAGAAGTGTTAAGGTTCCGGAACGGCTAAATATCTCTGTTAGAATGTGAGTTTTTGAAAATTTGGAAGAGGCAAAAGTTGCAGAAAATCAACAGATCTATGGAACGGGCGGGTCATGGAAAATATGTGGAAACTAAATTTCGTACACAAGATAGTGCTGTTACTGCCCATAAAAATTATTTTATCTTATCTTTAACGTACACAAGTAAGTCAGTCCAAAGAGATTTCCACACAAAAAACTGGACATATTCTGATTTATCTTTCCGTAGATACCGAATCTGCAAAGAAAAGTGGTAGTTCCTATTTAAAAATCAAATTTGGGTCCTATGGGCTCACTTACTTGTGTACGTTAAAGATAAGATAAAATGATTTTTATGGGCAGTAACAGCTCTATCTTGTGTACGAAATTTGAAGTTTAATTTGCACATATTTTCAGTGCCCCGCCCGTTCCATAGATCTGTTGATTTTCTGCAACTTTTGACTCTTTCAAATTTTCAAAAACGCACATTCTAACGGAGATATTTAGCCGTTCCGGAACCTTAATACTTCTCACCATTCTCACCCACTTCTCACCATTAATCGGTTTTTCGGCACTGTAGGGTCCAGGACTATCATTCTACAGTTTTGATCAGGACATATTGTTTACTCTTTTTTTTCGTAGATACAGAATCAGCAATAAATAGTGGAAGTTCTTATTTAAAAAGTGAAAATTGGGCCCTATGGGGCGCACACACAGGACTCTACACATTTTGATTGGCTAGCTTATCAGATAGCTCTGTTAAAATCCTTCTATTCAAAGACCTTGCAGTTCAAACTGACAACTAATTTTTGGTGTGGTAATCTCTTTGTTGCTGACCTACTTGTGTACGAAATTTAAAGTTGGGTTTCAAGGTAATCTGAGTGACCCTTCCCTTGTTTGTAGGGAACGGATTTTTAGGTTCTAATAAAGTAAATTTGTGATTTCCTAAACTCCATTTTAGAGTTGATTTTGAAGCTTCTATAACAAAAAGACCCTTTTGCATTGAAAATGTATTAAATATGAGGTACAATTGAGGGGCGTTTTCATAAAACTAGTTATCTACAAGTTACTTAATTTTGAGATGATGACATTTCTTTGTTTTCGAGTTCGTAGAATTGAATGATGATATCAAAATTAGAATGAACGAAATAACTGCTATTCCTTTATTACGTTTAGCCCAATTCTGGTAGCACCATTCAATTCTACGAACCCCAAAACAAAGAAATATAATCTCAGAATTAAAAAACTTTTACATAACGAGTTTTATGAAAACACCACTCAATTAGTAATCTTCACAGGTACAAACGCTTGAAAGTACAAATGTTTGTAAAATCGAGAACAAAACAAAGTAAGCAAAGTGTAAACTATTCACTGAAGGGATGGCCAAACTGATCCGTATATCGAAATCAAATAGGTATTCTGGAATCTGGAGATCCGAATTTGTCAATTCACATTTCCAATTACCTGAAAATAATAAATGTTTCTAAAATGGAATGTATTGACTGTAAGTTAGTAACAATCGATACATCTTTCAAATAACTGAAAACAACACAAATATTTGTAAAATCGCGGAGATAATTGAAGGTATGTAACGTGACAATTGCTCATAGAAAGTCAAAAATCGAAAAGGGAAAATAAATTTATGGAAAATTTGAAATCTGGTGAAAAATATATGCAAAAAATCATAACGAACGGTTTGGCCATTTTAGCGTGATAAGGCCTCAGCCAGCGTATGGTACAGTACATTCAATCTCTAGTTTCCGTCCTTACAGTCATAAGAGAAGTTAGGGGATGAGCTAGAGTGTTGGGAATGTTTGGCACCAAAATTCCTGAATAATGTTATTGCGTTTTAGTGTACTAACGATGCAATAACGATTGCCGCTTGTCCCATGTTTGTATGTACAGATGCTTATCAGAATAATGGAAACACCTGTAGTTGGCAACGCGTCAGATGTATGGGTTGGCAGTGGTGTCGTGGCGACCGCAGCGCCGGACTGCTGGTGGTGGTGTGTTAGGTCGGTCTCCATACTACGTCAGGCGTCGTGGAACAGGAGTGTACAGTGGCTGCAGCAGACGGAGGTAGTGTAACGGGAGACCTCTCAGAGTTTCAAAGAGGGCAAATTGTTGGTGCGCGGTTATGTGGAGTGAGTGTGACGGCAGTGGCTAGTGTGTTAGGTGTGTCGCCAGGGACAGTGTCGAAGGTGATGACGGCCTACACAACACACGGGAAAACCACATCGGGGAAGCGGAACAGTGGGCGGAAGAAAAGCATCAGTGACAAGGCACGCCGGGTATTAAAGCGCATTGTCACGCGGAACCGTCGTGCCACTGCGGCGCAAGTGACGGAGGAACTCAATCAGCACCTCCCCCAACCTGTTTCGACAATCACAGTCCGCCGCGAATTACATGACATGAACTTACGGGGTCGTGTTGCACGGACCAAACCTCTCATCAGGGACCAGAACGCTTTAGCACGCCGCAAATTGTGCCGCAACCATGCAACTTGGACCGTTGACGACTGGAAACGTGTGGTATGGTCGGATGAGTCACCATTCACCCTATTCCAAACCACGGGCCGTGTTTATGTGTGGAGAACGCCCAAAGAAGCGTATGATCTGCAGTGTCTCCGCCCAACTGTGAAACATGGCGGCGGCACGGTGATGCTGTGGGCCGCAATATCATGGTTTTGATTGGGTCCTGTGGTCACACTTCGCGGACGCATCACTGCCAACGATTATGTCGCAATTTTAGGAGACCACTTGCATCCTATGGTCCGGATGTTGTTCCCGGACAATGACGCCATATTCCATAATGATAATGCACCCATTCACACAGCTGGAGTTGTTGCAGCGTGGTTTGAGGAACATCGGGATGAAGTACAACACCTCCCCTGGCCCGCCCAATCCCCAGATCTCAACATAATTGAACATCTGTGGTCCATCTTGGAAACACGACTCCGGCGACGATTTCCACCTCCATCCTCTCTCACAGAACTGGCCGATGCCCTGCACGAGGAATGGTGTAATATTCCACTTGCTACCATTCACGACCTCTATGCCTCCATCCCACGTCGCATCAAGGCTGTTCTGAAGGTGAAAGGTGGCCCGACACCATATTAATCTGGTAAGTTGCACTTTCGTTCAGGTGTTTCCATTATTCTGATAAGTATCTGTATATTAGTATGAAATTTGATATTTTTCAATTCAGTCCCCCACCAAAAATCCTGAACAAATCCTATGTTAGCACTAACGTTAATGTTTAGTACGTTGTAGTGCACTAACGATGTGTTAAGTTTAGTGATAATTTGCGTAATTGAAAGTAGGTGGGGGGCTAGCTTCATATGAAGTTAGCCCCCACCAAAAATCTTTAATAGCTCCTAAAGTATGATAGCACTAACGTGCACTAACCAGGTGGTAAATTCGGTTAAATTTAGCAAAAGTTGGATGGGGGGCAACTTCAGGTACGTATGCGCATATCAGAGTGAGTTTGACCACAGGAAAGCTGGGTACGTTTTTAATCTTTCTAATATTGTCTATTTTTTTTATGAATTTGTTAAGGATTGTTTCAATAAGGTAATTGAGGAAAATAAGGCTCAACTAAGAAAGAATTTTCTATTGCCTGATTATTAATAGGTGTACGCAATGTCTGTTGTATGGATAGCTACATTATCTTGAAGATTGATATTAATATTTTATTTTTATTTTTAACTTAATTCTAATTAGAAGTTACACGTAGGTTTGGAAACATTGCAAATGGGCATTATAGTGGGTAGGAAATAAGGCCCATTATAAGTATAGTAAGTCTAATGTGATCTAACTATAATGAAGATCATGTACCTTACTTCCTAAACCACTCATTGACATTCGTAAAACACTACAATAGCTGAATACATTTAGTATTTCACAAAGATCATATTATATTGAGCAGTTTATGAGATTGTTCTAAATAAAATTGTGTGATTTATCTCTACTTATTCAACAAAAAGGTCTTTCTTCTTGGTTATTTAACCCTTAACTACAAACTTAAGATAAATCTACTATCACTACTTATAACTGCTAATATCACTACTTATAAGAACGTTCTGAATAAAATACGTGTGATTTCAGTAGGCCACCCTTATTCGCTCACCTTCTTTTAAATTCAAAATAAAAATTGTTGAAGTACATCAGAAGAAATGTGTTGCTTAATTGTTTGTTGTCTTTGCTCTTTAAATATTAAAAAAAAGCATTATAAAGTGTCAAACAACAAATCACAACAAAAACAATAACAAAAACATTTTATAAAGCGTGTTGATTTGTCAAACAACAAATAATTATATCACTTACCTACAAAGCAGTTCTTACATTAAAAAGTTAAAAAAACAAACAAACAAAAAACGCAGTCACACACAAGACAGCTTTGTGTCAACCAATGACCTCTATCAGAAAACGATACTGGATTGACTGCAGCTATTGAAAATTGCATGAATATATGAAGCCAAGGAGTGGAGAGCATACTTAATCTCATTTGTCCACTTCCAGTCTAAACCAATATGAACCAAATTTTCGGTTCTAACCCAAGTTTTTTACGCTTAATAACGCTGTGTGGCCCGTTTTTTATTTGTCTTAATTCTAGCAAAAAATGTAAATGTTATTTACAGTATTTTCTATTCTATGCAGAGTACGATATACTCTTACATGAATAACTCAGGAATTAAGACTTAAATAAAAATCGGGCCACACAGCGATAAGAAGTGTATCCTCAAGTACCTTATGTATAATTACTACCATAATTAATTTCCAAATTGAATTTTCATTTGCCTTAAGCAATATTTAAACTTACAAATCGAGGTGTTACTACAATTCGAAAATTTGCACATCTGAAACTTCCGTGGTGAGCAAGGGTGGGGGTGCCATTTACGGTATGAAAAATTTTCTGTGTTAATAGTAATCGGCATACTAATGCCAATTGCTATCAAAATTGTATTTTGTAAATTACTTCAATATTCAACTCCGAAAAGTTTACAAACAAATAAGATAAAAACACATTTAATTTTGGTGTTTCTAGATTAATTATATACAGTTAATGGCACCCACGCCAATTATTATCGGACATAGTGCCAATAACTGAAATGGAATGAGAGAACATTTAAGGCCCAGTGATGTGTTTCAACCCTGGCGGTGTCAGGACACTTTTTCTCATGGTCTGGTTCCGCCAGGGTACTTTTTTTTTAAGGCATATTTTAGTTTGCCTTATTTTTAATTTGAAATCAAAGGTTTGGATCAACCACATGAATGTGAAACTAATTTCTGATCGAACATATTTATTCGTTCAAGAATTACAACAGTATGTTGTTTATTTCAACTTTGGGAGGAAGTGGATTGTGGATTGTGGATATCAGATCTGGCGGTTTAAAGGTATGCTATTAGCGAGGGCAGGGTCAATGAAAACCCGTTTACGGTCTAGTAGACTAGTAGTGGCAAGGCAATGAAATATTTTTTTGGCCGGTATTTGAGAGGCATCCACCCTTCAAAACAGTCTTTTTAATAATAATTTCAGCCGCCTGTCATAAATGTTCTCTTAACAGCAAGTGTTATCCCTAAGTCTGTAAATGCAGTCATTCAATCGCTTCATTTGGCTGAACTGAAAAGTATCTTGGAAACTGTAAAGATAATACACACTTTTCATCTCCCTCTCCATACTTTCAGGTTATTCTCTTGTTAGGACGAAAATTGGCGGTATATGACACAGGCAAGTGGTCAAAGAGATGACAGTAATATTTGTTGTTGTACCAAGCAGGAAACAAAAACATCTTGTGTGCGGGTGGAATATGATCCCAAGAAGGAAAGAAAACATGGTTCGTCTCTAGTTGGCTAGCATGAATAGCGTGGAAATGAGGAACCGGGGGTGGGGTAACGGAGTATCTATTCGACAGATGACAGGTAAAAGCAATAATTGATTTTAAAGCTTGAAACAAGACGAGATGCAATTGTCATCAGTTACTACAAAGGACAGGAGAAACGTATGGGTATCTAAGCAACAAGTGATAAGACTTCCTCCGTGAAGATCTAAGGTTGACGATTTTCCGTTTGCATAAACAAACCAGACAACAAATAATCAAAGATAATTTTCAATTTTTCAAATCGATTCCCCACTAAGGCTTATGGACAGACATATACAGGGAAATATCCATGATCTTGTCATTAGATACAGTCCCGACGTTCGTCTGGTGAGACCAAGGAAAGATATGGAAGATTCTTTTCATGAATCCTGTTCAGAAATGAAGATACCGTTTGTTTCTTTGTATCAAAAATTGAAATCAAACGGACGGAGTAACCGTAACTCAGGTATTTGAATGTTGGCGTAATATTCGAAAGACCCTGAGTTCAAATCCAGTGGCCAGCCATCTTGACTGAGGTTTTCTAAGAGTTTTCAGTTTCATAAGGCAAATGCTGGATATAGTACCTAACAAGACCGTTGCCGCTTCCTCCCTTATATGCTTGTTCGAACCCTTCCTATCAATCAGATATAACGCCAATCGAAGAACAGCAAGTCCCAAATAATAAGAAAAAGAAGTAAAAACTACCAAATGGGAAAATATTAACAATACTTTATCTTTTAAGGCTCAATCCCAGTGGGTTTTCCCGTCTTTTTTGTTTTGCGTCAATTATTCAAAATTCCGTGCAGGTAAACAAAATTTAACTTTCACGGACCAAAGTTCGTTTCGTAATTCAATCGTGGGTACAATTAGCTTTAAAGAAATGCTACTAGTAACCTCAGAAATGTGTGCAGACACTTTTGGGGCAGAATAATAATAACAGAATTCATCAATAATTTAATCAATCATGGAACTTACTCGGGCGCAGAGCCTGCGGTCGGAAAAGCTGTCACGACGGAGGCATTGAGTAATCTGAGTCTCCGTCGCGTCGCAAGCGGGTGAAATGCCGGAAATTGGTACCATCACCATCCAATCATGTATAATTAATACTAGGAGAATAATACGAAGAAAAGACTGGCAGCATGAATTCTTAGTTCCGACCGGGGCGGTGAGTGCTCTGAGGAGCCGTCGTGTCACCTACAGGTTGAAGTCTCCTAGGGATGCTTGACCTCTTATTAAATTACCATTCACATATGGCTATGTAAAAAGGGCGCGGTCACATACTCTCGGAGGGCGCCATCCATCCGAAGGCTCTTGCGAGTATGGAATACCCCCAAATAAAAGGAACTGCATGGGAGCTTCCACCGGAAAATTAGTACAAAAAAGGAACAAAAGATTAAGAATCTATTGTAGTTAATCACGATAGAATTACACAAATTCAATATTTTCATAAACAAACAAAGCAAATTTGAGTATTAAAAATCTGATAAAAATATGTATATATACGTAAATTAATGGAGTTACAAAATAATTATGTAGCTTTGCTTTTTTTTTTTTCCCCCAAGAAAAATCGTGTTAAGAGAGGAAGCTGTGCGCCCTCCTCAGACTAAGACGGGCTTTCGCCCCTCCCGAGGAGGGCGCAGAGGCACTGATCTGGGAAGGGCGCACCGGCCATTGGGCCGGTACATGATTATGGCCAGTGTACCCATGCATTCACAATTATATATAAATAACAGTATAAATAAATAAAAAGCTGTGTTCGTCTAAATAAGATTCATAATAACAGCCATTATAGCCAAACCTAGTTACACAACACTTAATACAATCTAGTGTAAGTAGTTATCTTAGAAAGGGTTTCTTCAGGAAAGGATTAGATTAGGAACATATACTCAAGTCCCTTGTTATTTTGTTTTTGTTTGTTACGTTTGTAGTGTAGTTTGTGTATGTTTTTTTTGTTGTTGTTGTTGTTTGTTTTACCCCTCCTCGTCCTCGTCCTTTTGTCTTGTCTTTGTCACCAACAAAACTAACTATCCAAATAAAGGAAAAAAATATTTGCTATGATGATACCCGGCCAATTTTTTCTTTTAGGTAATTGGCTTAAAAGCCCGGGAAACTGAGCAAATGAAAAAAATGAATGAAAATAACTGATAAGTGATCACAAACTAGACTTTTATTAAATCCTGACTTCAGGGAAGAGGAGAGAATTCATCTGGGAAAGCATAAAAGATAATTTTCCTGCAAAAAGGAAGACGAACTTATTGCACGAGGAGCTTAAAGTGAACATTTTTACGCGATTCCGAACATATCTATCGAATGACTGACAACGTTTTGGAACAATTGGAAGAACACAGGAAGAATTTTAGCTTTTCATATAACATACACGAACTTAAGAATTATGATAAAAATAAAACTTTGGACAGATGCATGGATCTTTTCAAAGCGTTGACTCGCGGAGAGGAATGTGACATTGAAAGCTTAGAACCAGAGCTGTAGTCGAAGGTACTCCTACACTCATTAGCGTATACCTTTTGGTGCAATGTGTATACTTTCTACTTTTATTTAATTCATATTTATTTATTCAATCTGGCAATTACTCCAGTGGGATGATTACGGCGAAATACCTTTTGGTTTCAGATGATCTGCAAAGTTCTTTGTAGAAGTTAAATAATTTCATCCATATATTCAACGTAAACATGAGCCAAAAGTTAGTTGAAACATGGTCTTCACTTGAAGTTTAACGAAAAGTTTGAGAACTACAGCATTGCTGTTTAGAACTACTGAAGAACAACTAAGGGAGATCGGGGTTGGCTGTTACACGCAGTAGCAGATTTAAAGGGGGGGGGGTACCGGGCCGAAGCCCCTCCCAAAAATGTTAGATTGAAAGGAATTAAGGAAATAATTGATACTAAAAATACTGAACATTTTGCTCAAGTGATAAAAACATTTTCGTTAACATTGAAGTGTTTAAAATAACAATACCAAATCATTTACCAAGAGGAGTGTACAAGAATGTACATGAAAAACCTTACTGGTAAAGAGCACGTATTTTGAACACAAAGACATACACAAATACACATAGGTATCTCAGAACGGCAAAACTCTCAACCAGATCGATCACGTATTAGTAGATAGACGAAGACACACCAACATAATGGATGTTCGGTCGTACAGAGGAGCGGAAGGTGACACCGACCATCAATTAGTGATCACAAAAGTGAGGAAAAAGTTATGCATCGCGAACAGAGAAAGCAAGGGTCAAAACAACTGAATTTCGAAGTTAGACGATTAAATAATCCGAGCATAAAAGCAGATTACAAACTCGAACTCTCAAATAGGTTCGAAATCCTAACAGACTCTAGTAATAATCATGATGATAATGAAATTGATGAAAGAAAGATGTGGGAGGCAATTCGTGAAACAATTAAGAGCACAGCGAAGAATGTGTAGGTGAAAAGAAACAACAGAATAACAAACCTTGGTTTGATGAAGAATGCCTTAACCTTCATGAGGAACGAAAACAAGCAAAGCAACGATGGCTAAGTAATAAAAGCGAAGCAAATACCAACCACTACAGAAACGCGAAACGCCACACGCGGCTTCATAAGCAAAAAGCGAGAATATCTCACGCAGAAGATTCAGGAGATTGAGGACAACGGGAAGATACGAGATCTATACAAAGGGGTAAACTCGTTAAGAAAAGGTTACCAGCCGAGGTTAGGAATGATTAGAAATGAACGTGGAGATCTTCAGGCGGATCCGACTAAAATTGTCGATGTGTGGAAAAGTTATTTCAACAAAATTTTTAATGTACACAACGGGGAACAAACAGAGGAATTTGAAATCCATACCGCAGAACAGTGGATTCCCGAACCTAGCAAGACCCGAGATCGAAATGTCGGTACAGAAATTGAAATATTTCAAATCACCAAGAATCGACAATATTCCAGTCGAATTACTTACAACAGGAGAAACGGCACTAATCAAGGAACTACATAAATTGATAAGTGCTATACGGAGAAAGCAGCAGCTCCCAAAGGAATGGAAAACCTCAATAATAGTTCCGATTTACAAAAAAAGGCGATAAATCGGACTGTAATAATTACCGCGGAATCTCGTTACTTCCAACCTGTTACAATATTCTGTTAACACGCCTAAGTGTATACGTAGATAAAATAATTGGAGACCACCAATGTGGATTTAGAAGAAATAGATCCACATTGGACCAGATTTTCGCCTTGAGACAAATTTTGGAATAGAAATGGGAATACAATGGAACGGTTCACCAGCTATTCATTGATTTTAAGAAAGCATATGGTTATCAAAAGGGAAAAGTTATACAGTATCCTAATACGATTTGGAATTCCGAAAAAATTGGTTCAACTAGTGAAGATGTGTCTCAGCGACCCCATAAGCAGAGTACGGATAGGTAATAATATGTCAGATAGTTTCAAGATTCACAATGGATTGAAACAAGGCGATGCCTTGTCACCACTACTGCGATTTTAAAAATTAAAGGGGACAAAAAGAGACTATCATTGAATGGTTTGAATCAACTGTTTGTATACGCGGATGATGTAGATTTAATAGGGGACGATATAGATGCACTACTAAGCAACACCGATATCTTAGTAGAAGCGTGCGAAGAGAGAGGTCTACAGGTAAACAGATAAAACAAATACATTATAAAAAGCCAAAACACAGGGAATGAAGGAAATAAAAACATAATAATTAGGGATGAGGTCATAGAGAAAGAAAGAAAATTTAAATACTTGGAAGCATACGTAACAGCCAAAAATGAGGTCACGGAAGAAATAAAAAGTCGCTTAGTATCGGGAAACGCATGTTTCTATTCAGTTCAAAAACTTTAACATCGCGATTAATATCAAGGAAACTGAAATTAAAAATATACAGAACGGTTATTCTGCCGGTAATACTTTACGGTTGCGAAAGTTGGGAGTTCGACCCTAGCAGATGAACATAAATTACGTGCATTTGAAAATAAGGTTTTGAGAAAGGTATACGGGCCGAAATGGGACGACATGACGGGAGAGTAGAGGAGACTGCATAATGAAGAACTCCATGGGCTGTACGATTCACCAGATGTTGTAAAAAATAATGAAATCGCGACGACTAAGGTGGGCAGGCCATGTAGCTCGGATGGGGGAAAAACTAAGATTATATTCTAACCTGGTTGGAAGGCCGGATGGAAGGAGACCATTGGGAAGATCGAGACGTCATTGGAAGAACAATATTAGGAGAGATCTTCGAGAAGTAGGTGTTCGTGATGAAAACTGGCTTGATATTGTCCAGGATAGAATCCAATGGCGAATGTTTGTTACTGCGTTGATGAACTTGCGAGTTCCGTAAGCCATAGAGTGAGTGAGTTAGTGTACGAGAATGTAGTCTGCTAGAAACATATCCTAGTGTCAAATAAATTTGACGTGTATTGTAAGCCGCTCTCCCTTACGAAATTATAGCCAATGATTTACGTTTTGCGCTCTTGCTGTAATGGACTCTGTTTAAAGGCGAAACGTGCATTGCCTTGGATATGCTTGAAGGTAATAATATTCAACCATTCGATGTCTATGGCTTCCCTGAATGGAAAGCTATTATGAAACATTTTCTCGGCTATTAAACTTCGAAGTACTGATTTCTCGTTGTCTAGCAGGAGTACTATCACCAGAGTCTACAATGAATGATTTTAAATCAATTTTCATCATCAGTTTATAATAACAATTAAAAATATTGTGCTTTCAAATTGGAATGTATGAAATACACGTATATAATAAAAATTATTGTTTTTGTTTCAATCATCTTGTTGTAGAAACTTTCGGATTCAAGTTTCATTGTTGTACTCAACAACAAAATCGTATTTATATTTTATACCTTGTAGTAGTAGTTTTGTTCTTCAGGGCAGTAAATCTCACGTTAAGAGCGTAAAAGCAAGATTTCCGATAATTGCATGCAAGAGTTTTATTTGTTTTAATTCATTAGCAAGAGATGAATACTGGTTCCAAAGTTCGTTACTTGGTAGCCGCTATGGTTTTTTGCAAATTTATCATATCCCTAGCTGTTAAGAATTTTTATTTAGTCAACGAAAATCTGATGATTAAAGTTAACAAGAGTCATGACAGGCCGTTAGCGTTAACCGATGTTGGAGAAACGGCCATTTCTCTTAAGTAGACGTTAAGGCTGCTTTCACATACGCGCGAGAGCGGAGCGGACAACACCCGCGTGGTTTAGAAATACATTGCGAGCAATTGGGCTTTCCACATCAGCGCGAGCGGGTTTCTCTCGCTGCGGACGAAAAAACACCCGCGTTTCACTGCTAGAAATTCGGCAAGACTTTCGCGGGAGCTGCTCGCAGAAAGCCAAGCAAGACATTGAACTAAATGAGCCGTTTCACATACGCGCGAGAGCGAGGCGGGGGCGGGCGAAAAGAGAGAACAGTGTTGCTAGGAAACACCACAAAATAGGCTGCATTTTCATCAATTACACCAGACCGGTAGCTAGAATTGTTTCATTAAAAGCTAATCATCTTGCTGGATCATAATAATGTTGATATGAATGTTCATAGAGCTGTAAACAAGAAGTTATTTCTTTGTTATGAAGATGTATTGTCAGTTAAAAGAATAATTACTTATATACATTTTTCATGAAATTGTAGTAGTTTCACGTCGAAAATTTGAAAGTGAATCATATTCCCGTTTCTCATATATCTACGGTATTAATAAACAACCATTTGTTCTGATTTTTGTACAAGCAGAAAACATTACACAGTCTAAATAAACTAAGGCCGGACGCACCGGAACTGTGTTTCGGCAAATCAGTGTATATTTCCTTTACTCATTTTCTGTTATACATTTTATTTACTCGATACTGTATTAATGATGATATGTGTTCTACCCCAAGGCAGGTCTTTGACCCGAAGATCCCTGGGCAAGGTGAACCCATGGTGGTTTGCCATTGCCTTCCATGGGATGACGTCCTGAGGACGGGACCTACAGTTTAACGTGGGATTCGAACAATTTGTGTACCCACCGGGAATCGAACCCGGGACACCTTAATTACAAGGCTACGAGCTTAACCACTCATCCACCGGAGACACTACTGTATTAAAGGTCAGTCTTTTTGCTACTTTAATTGTTCTAAGTAATATTGGTTTCGAACCATACACATTTCAAATAAAGGTGAAAGAAAACCTTTTTTTAAAAAAATCTCGGAATTATTCCACAATTTCGACAGATATCCCAAACAAGTAAAATATATATTTTCGGTAGCAAATAGTCACAAAGCAACGGCAAGCTGATGTTTTCTGAAGGACAACAGACAATAACAATAATAATCTTTCGAGCTGAGCCATTTGTTCAAATATTCAGACTATTGATTTAAACCACACGTTTGGAACTAATATATATTTTTTAAATAACGAACTAACGAATTAAAGGAATTTCCTTGGTAGTCATATTATCATCAGTGTGTCCATTGCCACCACGTCAATAAAACTGGTTACACAGCAACCCTGTTCGCAGAAATTTCCCGCGTAGTCAATGCCCGCGTTGATGTGAAAGGGTCAGCGAGAGCGAGGCGGGCGCGGGAGAACTTGCTCTCGCCCCGCTCTCGCGCGTATGTGAAAGCGGCCTAGGGGTCAGTCTACAATCGACGGCAAAGCTTCTGGCCAGGGCTAAGTTGAGGCCAACGCTCATTTTGCGTACTCATTGGCCAAAATCAGACTTGGCCTCAAGTTAGCGCTAAGTTTAGCGGTCAATTGTAGAACTGACTCTTAGGGCCATATTTATGAATAACCCCCAAGAGTGGGTAGCTCCCAGGGGCATTGAAATTATATACTCCTGGGAGCCACCCACCTCTTGGGAGTGATTCATAAATATGGCCCTAAATGTGCTTAACGGCTTGTCAAATTTTTAATCAGCGTTGGTGAAACGGGCGGCTAGTTCTTTTGCTGTTAACTGACAAACATCATTGTTTCCACTATCGTGGGTTAAATTATTGGACTGACTCTTACCTTGCCTAATCAACTGCATAATCCTTCTGTCGAGCTTCATTAATGCCATTCAATAGCTGATAATGTAATGCAGTTAATCAGTGCAGTGTTAGCAGTGATCATTACAATATTTTAATAAAGCGAAGTAGTTGCAAATGCCCATGTCACATTTTCTAGGACTCTAGGAACACCAAACTCACCGTTCAAACGTAGAAGCACATACACCAGAGGACTGCATCGAAATAAATGTGTAAATTCCTTTTTTGCATCACCTAATAAGTGAATTCAACGATGCTTACAAGTTTCTCTGCGTTAAAATTGGTAAAATCTGAGAACAACATTGGTCATGGCAGATTTATTAGATTAGCTTTAATGAACATTCACGAAGATATTCAATTAATGCGTCTGAAGCAGTGGACCTTTTCGCTCGGAAACATTCTAGAAGATCGCAATTTCTGTATGACAAACAAAAGTTTAACAACTCTTTTTGTTGTCCTATTTTTGCCATGAAGTTTCTAATATGTATTCGCTGTTTCAAGCAAATAGAATCAACGTGATATTTTTATTTCTC
The DNA here is from genome assembly GCA_022664845.1 of Lepisma saccharinum. Lineage (NCBI taxonomy): Eukaryota > Metazoa > Arthropoda > Insecta > Zygentoma > Lepismatidae > Lepisma > Lepisma saccharinum. The sequence continues at coordinate 31,646 of JAGDQP010011166.1, forward strand.
GATGAATTTTTTTTTTTCAATTTTAATTTTTTTTTTCTTTCAGTTTTATGTTCATATAAAATAGTTCACGATAACTTGAAATATAATGTGCCGATGTATGTAACAAACGTTTTGTCAGATATCTTACAAAGAAATTCTTTTAACCCAAGCTTATTAAAGATACAAAGAAAAAAATATAGGATACCTTCAGCATCGTAACTATATTTAGTAACAAAACTTTTAAGAAGTACTGTACACTAGATGAAATGGAACAGAATATGATTAAGTTTGTATTACGCATTCGTATCAAATTTAAACAGCAAAATGGAATCTTGTTTTGGTTGCAACTCTAGCCCCCTCCAAAAGCAATTTCTGGATCCGCCACTGGTTACACGGTGTTGGTTGTTATAAGTAGTTTTGCGAACTGGTAACAGATAGCAGCAGCTGCTTACGTATCGTGGCAATTTACTTGACTTGGCGACTTTGTATAACGGAAGACCGAAAGCTGTGTGGGAGCACGTTCACGTGGTAAGTTGAAAAATGTAATTTTCGCCTTTATTTGAAAATTTTGAACACCAGGTTCCTTTCGTGTCTACAGAGTAAGTTTTGGAAGGCTACATTTTTAAAAAGGGGTTCCATAGTCTAGTGGTTAGAACGTTGGACTCCTGTCCGCGTGGTCTTGAGTTCAATTCTAGGCTGGAGTCCCACTTTTCGGCGTCCACCCAGCGTCGTGAGGAAAACTGGCGAGTCACGTGAATTAAGACGTGACGGTCACTCGGTCCAGAAAGCTCCTAATACACCTGTCCATGGCTAGATGACGCGCAGAGCTGACCAGACTGCTGTCACTCAGGTGGATGCAGTTCCACCAAGCGCGGACAGATGGCGTTGGGGCAGGTTCAGGACCCATCGGTCTGTAACGCCGGTGATTATTATTATATTTTTAAAAAATAACGTTAATTATCCCTTGTGTTGTCTACAAAATAGTGTGGAAAGCTATTAGATTGCAGCCTCTTTTACCGGTTGGTGTACTTTGTCATAGAATGACTGCACGGGGGGCTGGTTGTTACAGTGTATGTGGGGGCAAGTTGTTACATGTAACAACCCACCCCGCTGTGCATTGTGTTATAGACACGAGACTCGTATTTTCCAGACAACAATAATAAGTTAAAATACAAATAAAACAAAATTCGTATTAACAAAAATACACTTCAGTTAATAATAATAATAATGCTTGTAGCAGTATCCTTCTTAGATAATCAAATTCCTGCATTTATTTTGTTTGTTTGTTATTCCAGAACAGGCGAGACTTGAGGAAAATGAGAACATACAAAAGACAGAGAAAATACTCACTCCTCTTGGAGTGTTCGAGAGTGCTTCCGTCCTCTTACAATATTCCAGGAATCGTTTTCCAAGCTCTCCCACTTGCAGTGACCACTTCCAAAATCAAGGCAGCATTTTCCAGCTATGGAATTTATCCTTTTAACAAGAATGTTTTCTCTGATTGGGACTTCATGCCTTCATCTATTACTTACCGCCAAGAAAAAACTGGCATTTCGTCTATTTCAAGATCAAGGGGGTCCCATTAAGTTGGACCCCCCCCCACCATACCAAATTGTAGAAATAAATAGCCTACCGTTTTGCACCGCAACGGTTACAAAGTTATAAGCACATATTTTTTGGGGGGAACTTAATGGTAGCCCAACTCAGTCAAATTTTTCGAAAATAGATAGCTTGTCGTTTTGCACCCAAGTTTCGCGTTATGCACCGCAATAGTTAAAAAGTTATAAGCACATATATTTTACGGGAGTAGAAAATGATAGTCCTCTAGTCAAATTTTAAAACGGAGAAATAGATTGTTTTGTGGAATTGCACTGCGATAGTTTTACACCACAATATTTCTATTGTTCTTTTTTATTTAAAAGAAGAAGGTTCTTTTTTCGTGGAGCGCGACAAGTTAATTGGTGACCCGCCTCATTTTATTGTTCAGTGAAAACAAATAGTTTTTAGATTACACTCATTTTAGCTTGCTAATTAACAGTAAAGTATTTTCATAGAGTAACTTCTAAGTTAATTAAATTAACACAACAATAGGCGGTCTTATGAATGCGATTGATTGAAGAGGTTAGTGTCGAAGAGATCCAAGTAAATGTTTGGAAGTTGTTTATTAAGTTTAAGAAATGTTATTTTCTCTTACAACTTCCGAATTATGTGTTATCTTTGTAAAATTCTCTCTCAAAAGTATCGCGAAGTAAATAATTATCGTAAGTCAGCAACATCCTAGTGCAGTGATACCCAACTTCGTTTTGCCCATGTGCAACATTAAAATGTAGCACGTTCTTCTATGTTTGTGAAAATATATATAGCAAAAGGCCAAAACAAAAAATAAAAAAAATAGTTTTTTGGTACTTATAATTCTTAACATGACTTTATGTTATTAGTATGGGTTGCATTCTGTCTTTTCTCAGTTGAGTTCAGTTAACTTCATGTATAGATTAAGAATGAGAAATAAAACCCTCTTGCGACATGATTATGGCAAACAAATGCAACATATGTGGAGGCCCAAAAAGGCAAATGTTGCGGGTGAGATCTGGTCCGCGGGCCATAGATTGGGCATCAATGTTCTAGTGTATTAATGTTACAGCCAATCTTTCTTGTGGCTGTATACACCCAGTCAAAAAGTTTAAAATTTTGGTGCGTTATATGCTATGACTAAGAGCGAATAACAGATTATAAAATCCTTCCAACCATGCTTATCCTGAAATAATAGAACCTCGTTTGTCTTCTCCCAAAGTTGCAAAGATTCAGCACCCCTGGTCCAGGTGGTAACGGTACTGACCTCGGATTGGTAAAAGGTAGGCACGCGATTTCGAACTCCACGGTTGACCATCCTGACAGGTTTTCCAGTGTTTCCTCGTTTTCATCAGGCGAATGCTGGGGATGGTACCTTAAGTAAGATACTGGCCGATATCTACCCTATCCTCTGCCTAGTTTATCCCGCCCAGAGATAGAGATGCTAAAAGGCAATAGATAAATTTTGAAATTCAGAGATGCAACGAGTTTATAAAACTGCTCATTTAAAGTCTCTGTCTTGCAATTGAATGAATCCTATGGCTTTTATTTTGTCCTTTCTACTTCATCTTAAATGAAGAGCAGCCGACCGCGATAGTCGTGTTGTCTCAGACTAAAGGCCAGCGTCTCCAAGGTTTTGGGCTCAAACCTCTGCTGGAGCCTGGATGTTTGTGGATTTTAGACATCTAGTGGAATCAAGAAGGGCCGAAGTCATTAGTTAATGGCCCAAACTACGAAGTTTACAAAGCTCTTTACAAACCAGAAACAACTTGCAGCAAGCTATTTGAAATCTATTTCAATGCTGAGAAACTTAAGTCTCCCAGTGCGGGAGCCTATAAATTGTAGTGACTTTTTAATCGTGAGACTTTTCTCTTAATTTTTTGATCAACAATGCGCACTTACCCTTACTGCACTATGTGTCACTGTCTACATTTGAAATTTTGCAGTAGGGTCTACCATTAACTTGGCTGCCCTAAAATATACCAGCTATTTACTTTTAACCATGGCGCTGCAAAACGAGCACAGATCAGTACAATATCTTGTTTCCGAAAAAAATTGACTCAGGGAGCGCTACCACTAACTTGGGCCCTCAAAATAGAAGAGCTTATAACTTTTTAACTCTTGCTGGGCAAAACGTGAAACTCTGGTGCAAAATGAATGCAATCTGTTGCACTATGTGTAATTGTCTGATTTTTGAAATTTTGCTCTAGGGGGATACCATTAAGTTGGCCCCCCAAAATATATGTGCTTATAACTTTGTAACCGTTGCTGTACAAAACGTGAAACTTGGGTGCAAAACGAGTGCAATCTGTTGCACTATGTGCCACTGTCTGAATTTTGAAATTTTGTTGTACGGGTCTACCATTCACTTGGCCCCCTTGGCTAAAAGAGCTTATAACTTTTTAACTATTGCGGTGCAAAACGAAAAGCTATCTATTTTCGAAAAATTTGACTGAGTGGGGCTACCATTAAGTTCCCCCCAAAAAATATATGTGCTCATAACTTTGTAACCGTTGCGGTGTAAAACGGGTGCAAAACGGCAGGCTATTTATTTCTACAATTTGGTATGGTGGCGGGGGGGGGGGGGGGGAACTTAATGGACCCAGATCAAGGACCTTAAGGGATTGCAACTTCACCGTCTACTTCTCAGCGTCAGGGACCTTCAGGGATTGCCACCTCACAGTCCACTTCTAAAGATCAAGGATCTTCAGGAATTGCAACCTCACAGTCCACTTCTCAGTGTCATTCCGGAGTTGTTGTTAGGCGTACTCTCACGACTTCACAAGAAACACTTCTTGCTCAAGCCAAGTCAAACATATGACCTGTTCCAAAAGTATCAGCACGGAAGAGAGAAGTGAAAGGTCGTAAACGTATAAAATCAATTATTCTTATAGACACGCCAAATAGAAATGATTTGAACCTGGAGCAAGAAGATAGAGCAAAGAAGAAGCTTCCTTCGAAGACCCATCCAACAGCAAAGAAAAGGTTATTTCCTAAAAAGGGGCGCTGCAGTCAAAAAAGCAAAGATGAATGCTCTTCATCCGATGAATCTGTATCATGTGTTGTAACGTATGGAAGAACTCCCTGCTAAAGGAGAAGTGGATCCAGTGCATACAGTGCAAGAGATAGTCTCACGAGAAGTGTGTTGATTCTCGAGCTTGGTGAATCGAGTTCTTAAAAATAGCAAGAGTAGGCATGCTGGATGTGAATTACTTCTAAAAGCCTATTGACAACCTAATGAAGCAGCCTGTTAGAAATACAAATGTTTCCATGGTAAATGTTGACGAGTGTTCAGTTTTTATATTTCTTCTCAAAGTTTTTGGAATCATTTACACTTTTGTAATTCTTAATTTAAGCTTTTTTTTTTACTAACATTTTTTTTTCGTAGCCTATCGTTGTTAACATTGATTTAATAAACAGTTTTGTGTAATTGGTGTAACAACCTGCCCCGCGGATGTAAGAACCAGCCCCGCGTCGGGGTAATTTGTTACACTTTGCAGGTCTTTAATTTTTTTTTAATTATCTACTTCTTTTAAGATAGGAAACATTTTTTTTTTTTTGCTGTTACATAGAGGAAGTACAGAGTAAACATGAATGTAAAAATAATTTTAAATCCACAAAACTTACGAAGATATAACTGATCAACTGAAAATTGTAACCAACAAACCCCGGTCTCCCTTACATCAAGAATGTTTATCTGGCGTGGCCACTGTGACAATTAAAAGATATTTACTGAATTCATTAAATACAAATAGTATTTTAAGAGAATTTACAAGATTGGAAGATATACATTTAGTTTTTTTTTTTTTTTTCAAAATTTAAATTAACTTCATTAAATTGAATCTAAAGTTCATAGACTTGGCTGAAAAAAGTGTCTATTAACTTCATTAGTATATTTTTTAATGTACTTCATGTATTATTTTTGTACTGTACATATTAACTATTCAATGGTTTCAGTTTATTTACGTTCTGCATCTATATATAAATGTTTGGCGTGTCAGTCTTTTTCAATTTATGATTGAAACTCCAATGTTTGTTCACATTGCACTGATAATATTGTTGGTCATGTTATTGGTATTGTCTTAGTTTCTATAAAATTGCCTGAGTAAGTAAACTAAAGGTGATATTACAACCAAATGTTGAAACTGATGAAACATCAGAAAATGGAAACTCATTCAATACAACATTAATGGAATACTTTCCACGAAAGATATCAATAAAGGCGTGATTTAGTGAAGAGGAAGGGGGCGCCAACATTTCTTAGTTTGTAGTAAAAAGTACCCTTCGGCCGGTCCTGCCAAAAGCAGTAACAACTTATGAGTAGATATTGTATTGGGTATTTCGCTTTCATTAACCGTTAATGTACAAGATAACTAAAACGTTCTCGTTGCTTTTGATAGAAACAAAGATATACAGAAAATGTCACCATTAGTCTTCCAAGTAATCTCCATAGGAATTTTAATTTTATGGCTTTCAGGCATCTAAGACTCAGGCCAGGAAAGGGGAGGGGAAAGGATGCGGAAAGGTATCGTCCAGGGTCTAAGTTGAAGGTATGTACCACCTAATCCAAATCAACGTTCCTGAAGCTACACAAGCCCGGTCTTGGACACAAAGAAAGTCGTGAAAGCCTGCCGCCAATCTGACTCATTAGCGAAGAATTTCCGCGAAGGTGGTTGTCTAGGAATGGAAGAGGTGTTAATTTGTTGGTTCAAGGTCCGGAGAGTACGATGGATCGTACAATGTCTCCCATCCAATTCGCTGTATGGTATCCCTGGTCACCCGCGCCACATGCGGCCTGGCATTGTCGGTAAGGAACAGTACACCCGTGAGATTCACCAATGCTGGCTCCTGCTACAGTGCGTGTTGCACACATCCCAACTGCTGAGTGTACAGGTACGCAGTGAAAGTTTGGCCCTGTGGTTACAGTTCGTAGTGCATCACTTAGCGACTAGTCCACTACATACAGAGCATGACCTTGCGTGGGTGTAGAGGTGGACTTGAGGTGTGAGGCACAGGGTTTCGCTGGGGAAAACAATGTCTCGCACGATTAGGAGTCTCATACATAACTCATGTTTCGTCACTGGTGAGCACTCGATCGAAAATGGGTATGTTGTGGTGCCGAGAATGCAACGACGAACAGGCTGTCACTCGGTGGTCATTGTTGGATTGTGACAGTGTGTAGAGGAACCACTTAGCTTTTACGCCATCCCTATGTGGTGCAGGTGAAATCTGTTTTATTGGAAACCGGCAAGCTCTCCACACTTTTGGCTGTTTTCCTGCTCTGCGCCGCTTTTCGTGTCTCGTAATCCAAGGCCTATGAGCTTCACCTGCGGTGTTCATCACACAAAGACAAATCTCCTGACCTGAATTGCTGAAACCAATGTCTGGCGGGTATGTTCATTCACACCATTATCCCCAAAGGCTTGGCATATTCAGGGACTTGATTCGGCTGCAGACGAACCCACCTTAATGGCATAAAGCAGCCAACCCCGAACAAGCTGCTTCGATACCTCCATTCGTCTTCGCCACTACTCGAGCAATGACTGCTGGGTCATTCCATGTGAAATCACCACACATTTAAACAAAATTCTACTTCACTTCCTTGGATTTGTACGATTTTTTGTTTATTGCTTGCACCCATGAAGTACGTCCCATTTATTTATTTATTTATTTATGTATTTTAGATATTTTGATGCAGTGGTTTTTGTTCTCTTGACGTCGTTCAAAAACTGCAGAAACAGTCAAATTGTGCGTGCTTTCAATTTTTAAAGCTCTTATAAGAAGCTTTCGTTTCATATGTCTGTTTAAAGGGTTGCACAAAATTTTTTCCCCAACAATATCAAGAAATTCTGACATTTGATTTTCTCATAATCGGATATAAAAAAAAAAATCAAAAGAATTCTTTATGTGCTGGTCATACTCCGTTACCATGAAAATTGTAATTTGGGACGATAATGGAATCGGGAGATAAATATTTTCGTTATATGCCTGGGGAGGAAAAGGCACTTATGGTTTCACATTAAGAATTTGAGTTAAATTTATGGCTTCTAGTGTTAGGTATCTATTACTCATGCTGGTACAGTGTAGGGGAAAGGATGCAAGAAGTCGGCCAGAGCCTAAGATATCATACCCATATTTACCTGGTGTGACTGAGGTATAACCCTAGGTCGATTTTATGCATATTTTATTACAAACTAGTATATAATAGGAATAAGCAAATGGATCCGGTTCCTGATAGCATTAGAAGCGGGTAACCAAATCTTGTAATTGGGCCCCAGATTTGGTTTTTGGAACCAAGAATCCGGATCTTGTCCGACAATTCGAATGGGATGCCAGGAGCTGATCTTCTATCCGGTTCCAAGATTAGGATCTAGGTTCCCAAGATTCAAATCTAGGCATCCGATTCGACGATCCTGGTACAGATTCCAAGCTCCAGGTGTCCATCTCCATTGTTATCAGAAACTGAATCCGGATCGATTTGCTCCTCGGAGGAGCAAATTATACAGGATGTTGCAAAAATAATACCGACAAAACCGCCTCACAAGAAAAACAGAACAAAAACAGACAGTCGAGGGAGCAGAAATTCTTCGTCTGCCGAAAGTGTAGGAAAATAAACTTTAGAGTTTGATATTTCCAATACCATTTAACAATAGAATTAAGGCGGCATGCTATTCTCAAATACTTGAGATTGCTTGATCCAAAATTGTGCAATGGGGCCGCAATGGATTGGCCAAAGGAAAAAGAATACCCAGAAATCTGAAGTAAATCAGCATGAAGTATTTTCCGCCAAACAACAGTAATTCGTTTAAGTCAGGTCAATATCTGAAATAGGTTTCCTCTACGGGACTGTTATTTTAAATGATGGGCGGTTGCATAACAAAAGGAGTAAGAATTTGATATATTTCAATAAATTTTTTGTGTCTCAGTAAAAGAGACTGTCATTGCCCGGTTAGATGGTGGTGGTTAGTCTATCATCTGTAGCTACTGATAAGGAAAGAAGTTACATCCATTTTTATTTCGACCCAATATTTACTCCGAAGAATATAAGAAAACTCCCTATTTTCTTCGAGGAATCCCTTGCGCATCCATTGCAAAATTTTGGAATATGTATTTTTGGATAAAGCAGTTTAAAGTCTTTTGAGGGTTCCATGCAACCTGAGTTCTATCGTTAGTGGTATTGGAAATGGCAAGCTCTGAAGTTCAATTACCCACGCTTTCGGTGACCTGTAGCGCCGAAACGAAGCATTTGTGTACCATCTATATATAGCCTATACTTTATTTTAAGGTCAGGAATCTTGTGAGGTGGTTTTGTCGGGAATACTTTGCAACAATCTGTATACTAGTTCGTAATATGTTCATAATACGGACCCAGGGTTTTTCCTCATTCACACCAGCAAATATCGGGATGGTACCCTTCTGTTAGGCTCTGGCCAACATCTTTCTGCATTTTTTGCCTACAATATACCAGCATGAGTCATAGATGTCTAATGTTAAAGGCAATAAATAAAATTCAAATTCTTAATGTGGACCGTAAGCGCCTTTTCCTTTCCCATGGATAAATATTTTTTATCTCGATATCCTATTATAGTCACAAATTACAATTTTCATGCTATCTATAACTAATCGTAAGTTGCTCTAGGTATAAATTAAAAAGATTTGTATCTTCATCATTTTAAATGTTTCGTCTATTAGGTGGTTTTGGTGCGTGCAAACAATTTTGGGAACTCTGCAACAAAGATACACCTGGAGATTGGTTTGGGATGGTTTTTAAATTCAGTGAAGTGACAGCAGCAACTCCATTTGACTAATAAATTGAAAACGAAACAACGAAATTCAATCCATCGTACTCCACTTACTGGACTTGGGGTAGAAAACTACACCAAGAATATTACAGATACTACTCAACTATCTTACAGTTAAAAAAAAAAAAACTTTCTATTTCATTGAAATTCAAGACACAAAATTACGCAATCAAAATGATCGCTATAATGTAGATCATACAATACAATTATTAATTAAAGTAAAAGGAGTAAGTTATAATTTACCTTGAGTATATTCATCTTGGCGCGTGCAGGTCAATCGTGGTTTTCTTCAATTTTCTGCAAAATGCAAATTATAAATGTTACGGTATCTAGCCTGCACCACCTCTAGCGCTAGCGATCAACTGTATATGTTCTAACAGAATAGCTCAAAATCACTGACAGATAATCTCAACGGAATAAGTGACTGTCGTAAGCGCCCTCACTGAAGTTACGTCATGTAGCCCGTGAGACCATAATGTTATCGTTAACAAAAAGGAAAATGCGCGATTTTAGGTTGTGAGTTATGTGTGTCTCACTCATCGACGAACCTGCTCACGGACACATACCTAGATGAGTTGCTCCCTCAATTTTCTATTTGAACTCCGTTTCGTAATAATGGAATAATACAGTAAAACTCAAATATCGTCTGTAGTCTAAAGCGCTCCGTGGAGTGAACAAAGGCCTCAGTCAATTTAGACTGTTGGCCTGTTTAAAACTATGTATGTGAATAGATAAAGTCTTTACGCAACCCGATTTAGCGTGTTACCCGGAATAAGCGCAAAAAAAAAAGGAAATTAAATATCAAAATTGGGGGAAAAATAGTAAAAAGATCAAATCAGGGTGAAAAGGTCAAATCCGGTAGAGTTGGAACGGATATGAGGCAATAAGTTGGGAAGGAATAGTAAGAGAGAGAGAGAGAGAGAATAGAGGGAAATTGCGTATAATGAATAACATGTATGAATGTAAAAAAAATGTAAAGTGTGTATTTTTAATGAAGTGTATGGGCGTGTCTGTAGCACTCGTCGCTTCACACTTGTGCACTATCGCTTCCACCCTCAAATATCGTCTTCAGACAATTCAGTGGCGGCTGCTGATAATGTTGCAGTGTTGCAACAGCTAATTTTTTTTTTTACAAAACAGTAAAATACATTATTAATTTCTATAACGCTTAGTTGTGGAATCTAACACGTGTTTTAAAACTACATCTAAAAATTTCGGGAGGTGATTCCTCACATCAAAACAAGAATAAAGTTCCTTGATAATATTTCGAATTGTGGATAGTTTCGGAGCTACTGGTTGTCGTAAGCGTGGGAAAATGAACTTTAGAGTTTCATATGTCTATGGACAGTAAAGCTGATGCAGCATCGTACCATCAAAAACTTGAAATCTGTTTTATTTAAAAATTCATATTCTAAAATTGTGCGTAAGGGACTCCTCAGAGGAAGTAGGTGAGTAGTATGTACAGCACATATCGTCCGAAAATATTAGGGTTTCTTTCATCCATGCTTGCGTTGCATGTGCGCAATCGCTACATGTGTTGCGTGCGTTGACCAATTTTTAAAGCAGCTTTATATGTATAAGAATTATTTTTAGCTAGATACATAAATAATTACATGCATTGTTTAGACACCTTGAACTTTATTAGGTTGACTTTTTATGTACATGGTACCTACACGAATTTAAAACAATGATAGCAGAGGGTGATAATACATTAAACTGTTATTTCATTGAACGAACATTTTAAATTATTTAACATGAATGTAATTCTACAACTGATTTGCAAGCGCATGCGCCGATTGAAGTTACACTCGTAGTGTTAGACGCACAACTTAACATGTACAACATCGATTTGTCTTAAACGTGAACACAGTTGTTAGTCGATTGACCTTTATATGAAAATACAAACTTTTACTCAAAGACTAACGTGAAAACTTTATTCTGTACAGAAATTCGCTTTACTGCTATAATCAATTATTGAAAGAAGTGAGAAATTAAAACAGTTTGAAATTCTATTTGTTGTTAGCGAGATAAACTTGAACAATACCTGGTTATTTTGTTTTTCTTAGAATTTGCAGCAAGAACATACCTCTGACTTTATTCAAAACTCTCGCTTACAGAACCGGCTTTTGCAAGAAATAGTCGGAAATAATTTTCAAGTTGAAACGAGACATCTACTTCTTTCCCCCAAACTTTATTTTGTTATCGCACGGTTAAACCAGTCCCCCGAGGGACACGGTTAAATCGGTCGCACGGTTAAACCAGTCTTTCATGTTTCTGCTGCCTTGTTTATGGATGGATGGATTTATGATAGGCAACCGTTAAAATGGAGATTGAATACAATGTAAAGATATTTTAATTGCGAATTTTAAACGGGGAACAACTTTTCGTTTAGAAACGGGGAGACAATGACCGACAACAAATATTTAGTTCAAAGCAGAGAGTAGTAGATGTGTAACTTTTAGGAGTTCCACTTTTAAACTGTTTTTGGTATTACTGGTATTATATAGCTTTGAGATTTTTGGCGTCAGGTGGAGGGGAAGGACAGAAGGTTCTTTTAGGTGTTTACATGTTATCTTAAGTTTGATTATAATTTGATGAATATTAATGGATAGTGAATAAAATACGGGGTAGTATAGCTAGACATTTAATTATTTTGATATGAAATGGATTTTTGTTTGCCTTTTAGGAGAGATTGACATATATATCTAACTTGGACTTTGATGTTTATTAGTGTAAGGAAATAATTATTTATATTTATCATTTTTTTCGGACAATGATAAGTCAGGCGATTGAACACACATTCCTTATGAACGGAGACAAATGGTGTTTGGCGCTGCCGTTCCCGTGGCCGGACTGCTGTCGTCGTCGGTGCCAGCGTTGCTGTCACTGACCGTTACCGTATCCGGATCGATGTAACTACTATCGTTACTGTAGACGGACCGTTGTTGTTGCTGCTATCGGCGAACGTTGTCGCTGCCGTTTCCGTAGCCGGACCGCTAATGCAGATGCAACGCACGCGTTGATGCTGACACAGCCGAAATTTTTGCTGCCGTTTCCGAGGCCGGACTGCAATGGCCACACATACATGGACGCAGACATAGTCACCATATACTTGTTGCCTTTGCTAACATAGTCGCCACACACTTTATTCATGTAGCTTCTGAACGAGGAAATTTTGTTTGAGCAAAAATTGAAAAAAATAAAATTGTCACGCACCCGTCATCTGGGAGCGAAGCTCTTGCCACGACTGCTGTGGAGCTACTGTTTGATGATCGTTAGATTATTCGTGCCCGGGGGTTAGAATCTGCGCATGCGGAGACTTGTTTCTTTGAAATGAGTCGATGCGTAGCAAGATAGAACAAGTTCCTTTGCACTTGACGTGCTCGGGAGAAGAGGGAACAAGTAGTTTTGCATCCCCTGATGCTGAAAGGAGGATGCAGGAGTTTACAATAATTCTTTTTATGTCTGCCGCTTGCTTTACAGAGGAACCAGTTGAATGACATTTTTATTACTTTAACGAAGGGTCGACGCGGAGCAAGATAGAAATATTATTTGATGCTCAGGAACGTGTTACAACAGGCTACGGGTTTTCTAAGAATTTAACTAAGCAGGTGTTAACAGGAATTTTCTCCCTTTGAAATGGGCAATGGGGTCAACGTGTTTTTTTTATTGTTTTGTATCTACAGTGCTCGGAGAGAGGCGGAAGAAGCTTGTTTTGATGCTTGAAGCGTGTTACAAGTTTTTTTTACACAATATGGCCATTTAAGTTGAAGTTACACGCAGGTGTTATTTTCATTTCTCTCATTGTTATTTTTGAGAATGTTGTTTTTGTAGTTTTGCATCCCCCCATTTTCTTGCTCGAATTTGACTGTGTAGGTGGTGACGGAACAAGATGGATCTTGTTACTTAGAAAGTAGGTTATGACGTGTAAGTTATTTAACTTAATTTTTTGTACAGTTTTGCTTTAACCATGATACTGGACGCTACTAAAAGTACTACGCATTTTTACGAAGATCGATGTCCGGATGAAGACGATGGACCGTTGGCGGAGAATCCTCCTGTTATTTACCGCAGTGCTTCTACCGCAAGTTTAGAGGTAGAATTTAATTCAGATAGTGATGAAGGATATTATGTTTCTAGTGCTGAGGAAACTGAAAGTGCTGTGCAGAACAGTGAAGTTTCATCTTCCATTATGTTCTCTAATGAAACTGAAAATTCTTGTGGTTGTGTGAATTACACGATTGATGATCAGTGTATTTTTGAAGCTATCGAAAATTGATAATATAAAAACAATCGTCCCCTATTATGTGCTGAATGTTTCTATAATGTACGCAATTGACAGCGACATCGTTGTGTTACATGATCTAAACATGAAGTAAGATCTTTTGAGAAGACGCACATATAGACTGATAATGAATGCTGTGAATTTTTCCATATTTATCTTGTCGATCTTTCAAATCATGAACATTTTGAGAGTTGAAATTTTTTAATATTTGTATGCAATTTACTTTTACTCAGAGTGGATGAAGTAATGAGAAAATTAACTGAGAAAGACGTTATTGCAGAACCAGATAGTGAGTGAACATGAGAACTTAATAAAAGTAATTGTGTTGCACGAAAGACGAGAAAAAATTAAAGTTGTGTATGAACCGAAATTTTGAACTTGTTAAAACTATACTTACGAATTAAGTTAAGCTGCCTTCTACTGGCTTTTGCTGTCTTCATTCATAATTTTTTTTAACCTAGTAGTGATCAATCTAAGAGCTTAATCAGATTTTTTCGCTAAGAAAAATTGAACTTGACAAGCATATTTCCCTTACGTAAAAGGGCAATTGTGTCGTCATTAGACGTTGAAAGTAAGATTCTGATTCGTTTTCAAGACTAACTGCACAAATTCCCCCTGTAACTTGAAAGGTAGAGCAGTTTAGTTCATGATCACTAGTTAAAGCTACTTGTGATACGTTATTGCTTTCAAAACTAAATCTGACCCAGGATTGTGGATCTAAGCAAATGTTGTAATGCAAATTAAAAAAGTTGTTCCTCTACATACTAAGCTGTAGTAAGTCTGGAGGAATCAGCTTTAGCTCGTATCGAGATTTCCCTACCTTTAACAAGAAAATTACGAAAACCACGCACGCGTTCATCTATAATTTCAAAGTTACCACCACCTCCTGTTCCCTGCTACGCACACTAATCCCTCGTTCATTGATCTAATAAAACCCTTTGTTCGATTTGTTTTACTTCACTCGTTATCATATCGACAATACTTGGACTTAGATGAATTCCCCCACCCTTAAAGTAATGAAACTTTTGATCACATATCTCATTACCCTTTGGAGAAAGAACACAGTCCGTATGAAAACAGAAACCACCTTGATCTATTGATCTTGAAGCAATAAGAGGTGGAATGTATAGAGAGCTAGGGTTCAAAATTATATTCAGACCATAAACAAAAACCTATGAGAATGCGTGAAGTAAACGAAAATTTCAAATGAGTTAACTTCATAAAACTTTAGTCCTTCTAGAGTACATCTAATTTGTAATACACTTATGCTGTAATGATTGTATAATAATGAACTAGAAGGAATATAATATCAAAATAAACCATCTCATCATTTTAACACCTGCTTTAATCAAAGCTAACGTTTTGCTTAGTCATGTAGAACTATACACTATGAAAAATGTTTATGAAGATAAACATTCCACGCACTATCTGATGATTTCTTTCTTTCTATAAATTGTACGATGCAGTGGAAGAAAATGATTACTTCATGGATTTCATGTATCACAGACTTGTTTGAATTTTTGTTTGCTACAGCTGAAGCATGAGAATGCCTAACTTTACCATTAGTTGTAATTATGAATATTTAGTTTTTAATACAGAAATAAAACAAATTATTTTTAGTAACAAGAAAATTTTATTATACGATCTCATATATTTATTGACAATGCAAACGTTTCTTAATAAGGAATATTAAAAAAATAAAATAATTGATTCTACAAAGTAAAATTATATTCTCAACTTTGTAACTTTAGACACCTGATTTGTTTTGTAACCTGGTTTACGTAAAATATTGTTTGGGCTAAAGATTTGTCGACTATCAAACTTATGAGTGACTAAATTGTAAAAGGGATTAAGAGTGATTACCTGTCTTTCACGATAATTTAAAGTTATGCCTCGGATTTTGTAAACGTAGTTCACTTCACCTGTAAGTAGATTCTTTATAGCATAACTATAATTTTTCGCACATAGACCAATAAAAATTTGCATCTCTCATCCGTTTTAATTTCATTAGTTAATTGTCCCATGCAATTTCCAGTTTCTATTAATAATGCTTCATTTCGTTTCTGCACATAAATAACAGTCTGTATCACAATAAATTAAACGTTCTATATCTACAGTGTCTAATAATTCATGTTACCAAACCTCAGTCCACAAGGATATGAAGGATGCTACTCCTATATTGGTAAAGGCACGAGGTGAAGTTTCATTTTCAAAATCCTTAAACGTTACTTGTAATTTGTTTTCTGATATAAGATTCACGTGTTGAACTTCCAAGTGAGGTGACCTTAGAATTTCCAAGAAGCTTTTTGCATCAGTGACAACTCGAGTTTGTGGAAGATTAGTTCTTTGTCCCTACTTACCAAATAAAGAATTGAGGAATATTTTAGAAATATATCTCATTCCCTGGTTATACTGAATCTTGTCATAGTCAAGACGTATAACTTCATACTTTTCATAATCATAAATATATCTTTGCTTTTCCTCTTCTGTTGCACAATTATGAGGAAGTCCACTGGCTTGCTGTTTCATTTGGAGGAAAGTATCCACATATGGTTTAAATAGTATATCAGTCATCTCCATTTCCCAAAATTTCATAGGTATTAAGAATAAGATGGCCTTTCTTTAACGCTACATGAAGTTCAGGAATACAAAATACTCCCTTGATTTCACGTTCCTCATCTCTATGTGTACAGTTATCATTATAATTTCATTCATACAAGACCTGCAAAAACCAAAGACGAGACGTTTATGTACATTATATTGTAAAACAGGTATAGCAAGATCATTAAGAGGAAGTAAATTACAAAGAACTAACTTATAAACATCAGCAGGATCAGGTATGTTTTCCGCTTATGAAATTTAATTTTTCCTGTTGGCATAGGTTTCTTGAACATTGCCCATGGATAAAGTGAGGTTACATCTGCTAAATATTCGTTTTCACTACATTCATATAAGGCACGAAAGCATTTATTGCGTCCCCCTTTAAACGCGTCTTTAGGACATAAGTGATCTACCATTTCACAACATTCATCTTTTATGAAACTGAATTTCAGGCGAGGATTGAATCAGTTTGTTCCACTCATATTCCCAGATGGATACAACTTTAATTTTACAACTGGATTAAAAAAATTCTGACTTGCTAATGTTGCCTTATATCGACCCTGCAACTTATGTCCCTCATTATCATTAGGATAATGTCTTAGTGGAGTAATACAGATATGTTCATTCCAGTAACAGCCATAGAATTTGTAAGCAGTACAATTTTTCTTGTCATATCCATCTAGTTTAAACCGCTTAAATTGAACTTCACTATTTTCTGCAGTTTGTTATTTAATACAATTTATAAATTCCATATATTTCAACTATTGTTTTGACGTTTTACTTTGCTGATCACGATGTTGGAAACCTAATGGAGGAATGATTGAAATATTATTTTCTTTGAGGTAATGTGAACGAAAACACTTAATTGCACATGAGGCAATAGTACTTGTCTGTAGGAAACACTGTATACCAACCGTTTGTTCTTCAATAAGGTCTGAAAATTGAATCAACGCTAGTGTTAAAATTAAAACGTCATTCTTACAATACTCTAAGATTTCTTTTTGAAAATCAAGTCAACTTTTGAAAATCACATTTGTTATGCGAAGCAGTAATCACTTCTGTCCTTTTTTCTGATTTTGACTCAATATCATAAAACTGAAGTTTTGTATATAGTCCAACATAATTCTGATGTTTAGGAGTATTAAACAGATATGGGAAATCGTCTTTCTTGAGATTCAGTCAAACCTAATGTTTTAGGGAGGTCAGTTAATTTAACTAAAATGAACAAATATGTATCACGGAAAATGATATTATTTACACTTAGCTGAATAATCTTTTGGCCCAGTCCAATAATGTGAGGTAATAAATCTTGTTTTTCCTTGAGAATATCGTGCTACTAGTAATGTATAAAAACAAGACCCGTTATGTGAAAGTCCTACTACTTTTTCAAACTGAAGGCCCTGGTCTAAGACATGAATTACACATGTTTCCATATTATAAAATATAAAATCTCTCTGACCTTCTGCATTCCCACAAACACTACAACTATAATTTTGCTCTATTTTCTTACATTTGTAACACCTGTGAGATGTGCAAATTAAATTTGACTCATGTTCACATTCCCCATTTTCATTCGTATCTACTAGCATTCCCTCAACATCAAAGATAATATATAACAAACCATTAATCCGTTTTAGCTTTGTTGGTTTAACAAAACATTAATGAGCTTCATCAACGTGAATGTTACATAGTTTACCATAATGTTCACCACAAATATATTTTGTATTTCTACTACGTGTATCAATCTTTAAACCACACTGAGAACAAAGTTGTACAAAATAACATACAGGTTTCCCATTAACTTTAGATATGTGTTGATTATAACAGCTCTGATTCGGAAACGTACAATGACAAGATTGACATTTCACTTCCTTTTCATTAGCACTATCGATATCACCATGATACTATTCACAATGTGAACATAAATATTGAGATTTATGGTATAGACGTTCCTTGTAAGGCATAAAACAATAACAATACCCCTTACTTCCTCAAATGTTGTAATAGTTTCAATTACATCATAATGGCTGTCTTCATATCTTAGAAACAATTTCTTATCCGCTGGTGGTCCTGAATACAATATTACATACTTCAGGCTCATTTGATCACGTATATACACAATAATCTGATACTGGTTACCATAATATTTCTGAAATTGATCTACGTCTTCAATACTCCCACCATTCTTACTCAATAAATATATTTTCGCAAAATAACAGAATTCTGCAGCTGCACAAGCCCACTTCTTAGGATGTATTTTCATATAACATGTCTATTTAATTTTTTATCCGCTCGTAGTTTTCTCAAAGCCAGGGCGAGACAGTCAGGAACATATTCAACTGGAATAGTGATTTTGAAGATATTTTCCCAAAGGCTAATATTTGTCATTGGCATGACATCCCTGTCCGCGAATAGGATCCGAAATGTTAACTTTTACCGTAACCTCCTAAGAAAAAGCTCTCGTTAGAATTGAGAACATCTTCAATACTCCTAAGAATATGTTCTACACTAAGGTGTACACAAAATTGCCATGGCATTTAAATTGACTCTCCTTCCTTACTATTAGAACTCTCAATCGTAAAACTATTTTGGAATCGAAATCAACATCTCTAAGTAAATACTTGATAACAAACTGAAACATACCCTTTACATATTCCTCTGCGTCAGTAACTCTTTGCTATGGAATTAATAGTGATTTCACGTCCTTGAAACCGAAGTTTGGATAGGTTTTTTAACGTTCAACTCCAATTTCAAAATTACTATTTTACCCAGCACCATACATCATAGCTATATTATTGTCCACCATCCACTGATGTACATGATTATCGACATGGTGATCATTCTTCCACATTAACTTTCATACTAATACCGCTGTCACTGCTCTTCATAGCCAATTCTTGAACAGTAGACTTTTCAAGACCCATTTACCATTTTGTCACTTTCACACATATCCATTCGAATACAAAACTTCTTCTACACAAAGCCGGAATAGCTGTGTTTCGAACGCATTGCGTGACAGGAAGATATTGACCAATTAAAAAAATATTGCACTGAGTTTTACCATGGCAAAAGGCAAGTTTTCAGTACATTGCGTTTTCGATTTCGAAAATTTATTTTTAACAGCCCACTCTATAATGTGAAATGAGTCCCGTTGTTGGTAAATGAATTTCTCCAGTTGGTCTTCGAGTGGGATGTCCTCACTAGAGTATTTGAATTGCTCACTAGAGCCTTTAAATTGATCGCCGTTGTACAGCTACTTCAAAGCAGAATGCGTGCGTATTGAACACATATGAGTTTCCAAATATCGCAAAAATATTAAATTTCGCAACAACAAAAATCTGACAAGAATTTAAATAATGCCAAAAGGTAGTTTTTCATCTGCTTTCGAGGGATAAGGAGAAGATACCTTTGAAATTCCGTCATTCACAATTTCCTACCTTTTATGTATCATAAAAATTTGAATATTTTGGGAAATTTGCTTGCTACATGGAAGTACACTGAGAAAAAGGGCAAACACTTAACTTCTTCCAAAGGGGAGTGGAGCATCGTATTCTTGGAATAGGCATTTAGTTTTTAGTACTGACAATCACAAGAGGTAATTCAGCTTATGGAGAGAGTTGAGTTCGATTCTGGTGTCAAAAATTTTACTTTCTGAAATTCAAGATGGAGCCAGTCGAAAAAGGCTTGCTTTGTAATATTTCTCCTTTTTTCGTTAAATTTCATATCTAGAGGCTATGACTGGTGCTGACAAGCAAACTATAACGAGATCATATTAAAACCTACCCGGACATTTTGCTAGGACAATCTACGTCCTATAGAAATATCATATAACAAAGTAGCTGTCCCTATTAGGGTTACCATACGTCCGTATTTTGTACGGACAGTTCGTATTTTAAAGACGCTGTCTATATCCGTACCATACAAATTGGCAAAAATTAACTAAATGTCCGTATTTTTCATTTAATAAATGAAACAGTTGTTCAGAAACAATTTACATATGTGTGCATATTAAACTATGTTCTTAGTGATTACATTATTTACTTAATATATATGCTTGTAGGACCGCTGTGGATCAATGGTAAGCCGATCAGGGTAGACGAGCGGTTAAACGCACTTGTCATTCGACTACAAGATCTTGGATTCGAATCCAGCCTCTTGCATTGATGTTGTTGTGTGATTTTAATTAGATTTAAGAGAGTACAAGTTCCACAAAGTTTTAAAAGATTTAACAACTTCAACAAGTAAAGCCCGCTTAGGGCAAACGAGTTTTAAAAAATGGTTAGAGCGCTCACCTCTGGGGCTTGGGGTCGTCGGTTGAAACCCTGCCCCTGCTATGTGGGCTTTGTGGTGGTGGTGGCCAAATACCACGTGTTTGGCTTTTCTCTGGATTCTCTTGTTTTCTCCCACTTACTTCATTCCACCAATCATCCCATCATCATCCATCTGGTCTGAGCCAAAGTCGTCTAAAGTCCCTTAAAATTAAATTCAAAATTAAAAACATGTACTTTAAATTTACAAAAAGAACGAAATACGTATTATGTGTGTGTTTGTATCCGAAAGTAACCGTGTAAACAATAATCCAACTATATTTGTTATCACCTTGCAATGATCTATTGGGTGAGTGCAAAATTCTACCGGTTTTGACATGCCAAAGCTTAGCGGAATACTGAGCTCACAGATGGCGAAGATGGAGTTGATGATATCACATGTCGGTGGTTCGAAAATTCAGGGTCGGAGAGAGAAGCTGTCAAGAGAAACCACGGTCTGAATGTCCATCACTGTTTACCGAAGAGGATCTCGACCAAACTATACGAAAGAGCCTGAATCCAATCGTAGAGGAGTTAGCGAAAACCTTCGAGGTACACAGGACAATAGTTGATAGACGGATCGAATCGTTGAGTTTTATCACAAAGTTCGATCGAGCTGAGTGCAACCCAAAGGGAGAGATTCGTCGCAACCTGTTTTCCCGTTACAAAAATGACCGGTTCTTGACGTGCATTATCACGGGTGATGAGAAGTGGGTTCTGTACCGGAACGTAAAGCTTCGAATGACTGTATGTCGCGCTTCTGCTCTGCCTGCATCGACGTTGAAACCAGAACTTCATTCCAAAAGGGCTATGTTAAGTTTGTGATGGGATGACAAAAGCATAATTCACTGGAAGCTCCGATGAAACAATTAATACCACCTTCTACTGTCAACATTTGGACAGACTACGAGTAGCATTGCGATCGAAGCAGTCAGGCCTCGTCAATCGCCACTCGCCAGGAAGTCATCATCCATAAAACTTGATTGACTTTGGTTTGGAGGTTTTATCCCACCCATCCTATTCTCTTAACTTGGCTCCTACAAATTACCAGTTCTTTCGCACTTTGCAAAACTCCTTCGCTCTGTAAATGTTTAATGATATGCAGGCTGTGAAGGCAACTTTACAACAGTTCTTCGACTCGAAACCTCAGGACTTTTATCGGTGAGGGATTCATCTCCTACCAGAAAGTTAACAAGAGGTCATTGATTGCGATGGCGATTATGCACAGTTCTAAGTGAATTCCATTCTCTGTCCTTTACAATTATAAATTCACAACAAAAACGGGTAGAACATTTACACGTATCTAATAGAAACATCAATTTACTGAACAGAGGCACCGACGTGAAGAAAACATTGGGGGGCTCAGGAGATAAATCGTAAATTAAAATGAAATTTTACAGGTGGGAACTTCAAGGAAAAATAGCTCCATTTTTACTTTACTGCACTACTTAGTGCGCTGCACCAATGTATTTAAACTAGAATACACTTTATCTTACGTTTGAAGTAGCAAGTCTTCCCAATAATAATTGCACTCGTTTTGTTCTTATTTCAAATCACTTCATTTATATATATATAC